>JAADVL010000265.1:0-37107 GCA_023334995.1 Pythium sukuiense
GCGAGACGAACTCAGGTCGCGCGTCCACGACGATCAGCGCAGTGGCGACGGCGGAGAGTGCGAGCAAAGTCGAGGAAAGCTTCATACGTGTGGCTGGGCGGCTTGGGGGCTTGTGGGGGAGGAGGTGGATTTGGAAGTGATGATGAAGGAGAGCTTCTGGCTGCGGATGGAATCCATGACCTGCGGTCGATCAATCAGTTGATGATTGATGTTGGGGAATCGCTAGAATCACGCCCACGCCAACCCAATCACTACGTAATCCGGTGGTCCGTTCCCATTGTGTCAAACGCCTTGTGGAGCCACCGGTCGGCGTCCATCATTTCGAACCTTCCATTCATTTGAGGAGCATCCATCAAAGCCAAATGTCGCAGTCGTGTGTTTCAGCCAACCGAGTTAATCAAAGTGCTCTGATTGGTTAGTCGGTGGTCGACATCAAGCATTTGATTGGTTGATATTCGTTATGTATCCATTCGGTAGAAAGTCCAACATCAAACAAACCCGCAACCTCAACGCTTGCGACAGACACCAACGGTCAGAGCTTGTTGGCCTTGCGAAGAGCGATCAACGAGGCTGCGACACAGATTATGGAGGCACCCACAACGCTCCAGCCGCTGATCTGCTCGCCCAGGAAGACCTGGTCCCAGACGAAGACGCACACCACGTCGGTGTAGCGCATGACGGAGGCGATGCCGGCTTTCTCGAGCTGGAAGCCCTTGGTCAGGAAGGTCTGGCCCATGAACGTGAACACGCCCGTGCCGATGACAGCGAGCCACAGAGACAGCGTGGTCGGGATCACGAAGTGCTGCAAGTGATACGATCAGACACACGATAAGAGAGCCGATACAGAGAAGAAGCTGGTACCAAGCATGTACGTACGCGCTGGAAGATCGCGATGTAAATGAGCGCCATGGAGCTGCTGAAGATCATGAAGTAATGAAGCATGACAAGGAAGTGGATGTGCTTGAGCTTGCGCACAGAGATGTACACGAGTGCCTGGAACACCGCGCCGAGGAGACCAGCGACGTAAGCGTCCCATGAGCCTGCAGCTTCGGACTCGCCGTAGCCGAAGATGAAGCCAGGACGCACGACGCAAATGAGCCCGGAGAAGGAAGCTAACGCGCAGAGAAGGCCCAAGCCGTCGATTGGTTCTCCCAACATGCAGGCTCCCTGCCATCATCCAAAGTGGAGGTGAGTATTCTGTGAGTTGGAATAACCGGCGTTGGGAGTATCGATACGTACAAAGAAGAACGTGATAACAGGGCTCATGAACACAAGGACACTTGCGTCGGCCAACACCATCTGCGAGACTGCGTAGAACGCGAACGCGATCGACGTGAAGCCGACGAAGCAGCGGACGAATATCATGAAACGGTCTTCCGGCTTGATGTACACGCTCTGGCCTGAATACCGAATGACTCCCTGCATCAGAAAAAACTCGTCAACAAGAAGGCGATGGATTGTTTCGACGCGATGAATGACTCACGTAGTTGATGCACCAGGAGATCGACGAGCGCCAGAACACGGCTTCCATAGAGCTCATCGAGTACGTCTCATACTTGACAAGGGTGGACATGACGCTGAAGCACACGGACGATAGAACGACGAATGCCATGCCCAACAGCGCATGAGGTTGCGATGCATCCTGCTCGACCTTGGGCTGCAAGACGGGCAACAAGGGTGCGGTCTCCGTCGTCATCGTAGTGGCGGCCATTGCTGATGCAACTGGAGAGTATCTATTCAGCTTGCGGCTGGCTTGGCAAGGTTGCGTATGAGCACAGCCACAGCATCGCTGCGTGAGTCTGCCGTGGCTGTTTGCGCTGCCATTGGCCTCCGGAGCCACACTACACTGTTGCTTGCATGTCCCTTCAAGCAAGCCAAGCCATTTGGGCAGGCATTCCTGTGACATGGTACGGAGGAGCTGAATGCGCAAACGCGATTTTATCAGATCTGAGTCAACAGAGGAGGCTTGTAATCGAGGTATGGATTGATTTGTGAAATTTAGGAAACCAATCTGGAGACCCATCAAATGGGTGCACTGGATGAAGTTCGAGTCGTCATTGGTCTTGGAGTCCAAGTTGGTCGACTGTGCAGTTTCGCTGTTGCGCTGTTGTGGTTCATGGGTGCAACACCCACGTTGCATTGCCGAGCGACGATGACGACAAGAGGATATCATCCACTTGGGGCACAAGAAACGGTGTAGAGTATGAAAGGAAGATGAAGGTGATCTATTGACTGAGGAAGATTCGAGGTGTTCTACAGTGCATGTACGATCGTCAAGGCCAGAGACTCGTTGCTTACAGCACCTTTGCCTTGCGCAGTGCGATGATGCTTGCACAGGTGCAAATGATCAACGCGCCGACGACGCTCCAGTGGTTGATCTTCTCACCGAGAAGCACGTCGTCCCAGATGAACACGCAGACCACGTCCAAGTAGCGCATGACCGATGCGATGCCGGCCTTTTCAAGCTGGAAACCCTTCGTGAGAAACAGCTGACCCAGGAACGTGAAGACGCCCGTGCCCAGAAGCGCAAGCCACAACGTAGCAGTGTCGGGGATGACGAAGCGGCGCTGAACAATCGCCATGTATAGTGCCGAGGCGACGACGCTGAACACCATGAAGTAGTGCACCACGACGTGCATGTTGATGCCACGCAACTTGCGCACGGTGATGAAGACGAAAGCTTGGCCAATGGCTCCCAGGAACGCCGAGCAGATCGCGATCCACGAGCCAGTCGAGGCAGCGCCCTCCTCATATCCAAACAAAAAGCCCGGACGCACCACACACACAAGGCCGGCGAACGACACGAGCGCGCAAACAAAACTGGGGATATCGACGTGTTCACCAAGCAAGCACGCGCCCTGTCATTGCAGTGTTAGTAAGCGAAAGGTCGCAGGTAGAAAGCCAAATGAAATGGCCACTTACGAAGAAGAAGGTGATCACTGGGCTGGTGAAGACCAAGACGCTGGCATCGGCGAGGACCATCTGTGAGACGGCGTAGAACGCAAACGAGATCGACGAGTAGCCAGCAATGCAGCGGTAGAGCAGCATCATGCGGTCCTCGGGGATCACATACGTACTGATGCCTTGGTAACGAATGCACGCCTGTTGGGAACCCAAACGTTGCCACATGAGTATCACATGAGTAACCTGCAGGAGGCGGATAACGTACGTAGTTGAGCGCAAGGGCTCCTGTCGAGCGCCAGAAGATGGCTTCCGTAGAGGTCATGGTGAACGTCGCGTACTTGAGGAACGTAGACATGAGGCTGAAGCACACGGCCGAGATGGCCACGCACGCGATGCCCATAAGCGCATGCGGCTGCGAGGCGCCACCAACATCGCTGGCGTTGGACTTGCTTGCCGGACGTGAGGTCGTCGGAAGCAAGGGAATTGCCTCATTCACGCGCTCGCTGGTGCTCTCATGGGCCGTCATGTTCGTTCGCGTAGCTCCTCGTTGGGCAGCGACCGCTCTTCTGGTTTTGCTTTGTCTACGGACATGAAGTGCCCAACAGAGGCTACTATTGAGGATGTCATGTCCAAATCGTCAAAAGAGTGATGGGCTTTAACAAATAGAGGGTTATGATTGGCTGAAAATATTGATGACGTGAAACGAATTCTGAGATTAGGAGTGATGGTCGCCAAGTGGTCACACGTCGCATGTGTCCGATCCAATCTTGTCTGCCCGCGAAAATGAGTGATAGCCACGAAGACACGTTGCATATTTGATTGGAGGACAACGGCGATGACTCTGCGGGTGTCGACACTGATGTTGCACGCAGCTGTGGACTACTCTGCCTGCCTTGTGGGTGTTGCCTCGTGCCTGCTGTCAGCGCAGCATGAGGAAGACAGTAGCCGTCGACAAGAGCGGGTTCAGCAGCTGGAGGCAACTCGTCAAGATTCAGGATCGAGCCAGGATATCCACGACCAACAACAACAAGGACACCTCGGGTCTACATGTAGCTGGGATTGGTCCCCGTAAAGGACTCCAGGCAATCACGCATAGGTCCTGTAGCCTCTTCATAAACAGCGCCCCACGCACGAGCCTCGTGACGACAACCGACTGACGAATCCCTCTATTTCGGAAAGCTGTTCAACAAGAAGATCTCGTGGTTCCTGGATTTCTACACAATCCACCGGATGCCGCGTTTGCTCGATGACCTGGCGGGAGATTCTAAAGCGTGGGTCATCCCTCCTTGGAAAAGAGCGTTTCCACTCCCTTCCAGTCGGATGCCTGAGCATCCTCTGCACCACAACGGTCGGGGCTCTTAGAACAGTCGCGACAGGCCTTCGCTCCTGTTCGGCTTCCATCCGAGAGCTGCTCACCAGCCGGCAACCATCTCGCTGCTGGTCAACGCATCACTAACTCATAATCCACCATCATTCAAAATCTCTGGCGCTGGTCCGCTATCCCTCTTGTCTTGGCGACCATGGTGTTCTTTTCGAGCTCACCAGCCAAGAGCTCACATGGCTCCACTTTGCCAGGTCGGCGGACAGAATCACCTAACCATACAGCCTATCAGCGTCCGCAAGGGCGGATGGGTGGCAGTTTGCTCTATTAGGGGGTGCCAATAATCTATTCGCCAAACAAAACAGTCATTCCACACTCATCATTTACCCTCATTTGGCAACCATGTCACACCCAGAATTGTGCGTTTGTCCTTGCGGGGTGTCCTAAAAACGGTTCGCAGATGAGACTCAACAAGTGCCCATACAAACGCCCATACAATTAACCGGTTCGGGCCGTCCGACCAGCGGATCTTTTCGACCAAGAGCTCCGTTGTGATTGGCTGCCGTGGGTCTGGGAAGTCAGGCCAAGTGTGTTGGGCGGGGCGACAACAACGAACACAGCGCGCATGGGCGTCAGCTGGACTGTGGGTGCGTGTCGTGATTGGCCGGAGCGCGTGCTTGTAGAAGGACGTGGACGCCGGCATCAACAAGCCCCACGCTGCTGCTGACTGAGCCCTGCAAGCCAGCTAAGCACTTTGCCGCCCGAAGCAGACCGTGTTCCTCAGTGAATTCCTCCGCACGGCATCATAGCTCACTCTTCCTTTTCCCCGAGCCAATCCACTACCCGACTCACAGCCACTATGGCCCCAATGCCTCCATTCTCCGCCACCACTCCTGAGAGCTTGCTCCAGGGATCTGCCGCGTCTGGCTCGGTCGAGCCCAAGACCATCTTGGTCACTGGCGCTGCTGGCTTCATCGGCTTCCACACCTGTGTGGCGCTGCTGAACCGTGGCGACATTGTCGTGATCATCGATGAGATCAACGACTACTATGACGTCAAAATCAAGCAGTCCAACCTCGACTACCTGACGACCACGTACTCGACGGAGCGCGTCAAGATCTACATTGGCGACCTGTGCGATGAGCAGCTTGTGCGCCGTGCGATGAAGGAGACCAAGCCGACGTCGATGATCCACCTGGCTGCTCGCGCTGGTGTGCGTCCGAGCATTGACAACCCGCTGCTATACATCCACTCGAACGTGACGGCCACAACGGTCCTGCTGGAAGCTTGTCGTCAGTTCGGTATCACGCGCTTCGTGTACGCCTCGAGCAGCTCGGTCTACGGTGGCAGCGACAAGACCTTCTTCAGCGAGAAGGATGTCGTTGACTTCCCAGTGAGCCCGTACGCCGCCACCAAGAAGACCTGTGAGCTGCTTGCCCACACCTACCACCACTTGTACAAGATCGAGTGCTTCGGTCTGCGCTTCTTCACCGTGTACGGCCCTCGTGGACGCCCGGACATGGCTCCGTTCAAGTTCATGGACCGCATCGCGCGCGACATTGGCATTGAGCAGTACGGTGATGGCAGCTCGTCGCGTGACTACACCTATATCGACGACATCGTGCAGGGTGTGCTCTTGAGCCACGACAAGGCATCTGGCTGCGAAGTGTTTAACCTCGGCAACGGCTCGCCTGTGTTCCTCACCGAGTTCATCTCCACCATCGAGTCGCTTGTGGGCAAGAAGGCGACCATCAAGATGCTCCCAGATCAGCCAGGTGACGTGCCACGAACATGCGCCGATGTCTCCAAGGCCCAGCGATTGCTCGGCTACCAGCCAACAACGCCACTGGCTGTGGGTCTTGCCAAGACTTGGGCGTGGTACAAGGAGTTCTACAACGTCGAGAACTAAAGCATGGATGACCTCCTCAGCGTATCCTCGACCCCAGGAGCTCCTTCAGCGTACAATTGCGTAGGAATGATTTAAATATATCGATACATGGACACTTGCATACTGCTGCTCACTGCTGTGAGTTTCTCGTACGTACGAGAGGGACGCGCCTCCTGGGATGGCTGATGCGTTGGTGAGCCCAAGTGGCTACTGGGTGGGTGGGTCACGTCAGAATGTAGCCATGTTCCTCAAGCGACATTCGTGGAACCGTCACGTCGACGGATGACAACTTACGTAGTCCACACCAAACACAGCCAGCATTGCAGTACCGTACCATACGCCAATTTTCTAATTCTGTCTCATAGGGTTCTCCTCACACTCACCTTCCCACACTCATAGGGTTCTCCTCACACTCACCTTCCCACACTGATCACGGTACTGTTTACGCAAGTTCTAGACTGTTCGCCGCATTGTTTCGTCGAGAGGATGACGTCGCCAGTTGATACTCGTCTACATACAAAAACCTAGTTTAAACCCCCACGTCGCCCCTCCTCGCTGAGTCTGGTTTAGCTCTTCATCGAATTCAGCAACTTGATGGCGGGAAGGAAAGGCAACCAACGCCACCGTCATCCGCCTCATGAGACGCAGTAACGAATCATCCACATCTCCATATTGGCCACAGCAGCAAGACCAAGTACTATGAGAAGCCAGAGCAGCACATGCGCGTACGGCCTCCCCAGCCAGGCGGGCTTCAGCTTCGAGCGGAGACGCAGCGCCATGCGCCAGAGCTCTTTCGCGCGAGCACGCGCGGCGCCCAAGCGGAAGCTGCACGACGACAGCGACGACGAAGCGAATGACACGAAGACAACGAGGGCGAGTGGAAGACGTGTGGTGGTGGACGAGCACGGCAACCGTGTGGTGCTGGACGGACTGAAGCGCCTGCGCGTGGCGTCGCCGCCGCTGCCCACGACGACGAGTATGAACGACGTGAACATGGACGGGTATGAAGCCCCCTCGGCGATTGTGACTGTCAAGTCGAAGACGGCGACTCTGGTCGGACCAGCAGTGGCGTCGACCAAGTATGCAGGACCAGCGATGGGCGCCGAGCCGACGGTGGACGATCCATCCTGCCGAGCGATGGTGCTGTTTAACCCGTACCAAGCACTGCCTGTGGAGCGATCGCCGCGGATACAGTTGGTCAGCGAGAGTGAGAAGAGCGACGAAGAGAGCAGTGATGAAGAGACGAACTTCGTGCGGTTTGAAGAGCTGCCGGACGACGAAGACACGCGGCAGGCTGAAGATGAGGCGGAAGACATGGAGCTGGATTAAGAAGCGGCATTAGTATCGGCGACGTAGTCCGCTCTTGCCCATGCGTCCCAGCCATCCCGTACCATCTCTAAGTTATCACTCGGTGGATCCCTCGTGTCGACAGGCTCTCCGTTTTGTCTCCTGCATTCATCTCGAAGCGTCCCCGACAATTATTGCCGTCAATATATATTGCAATTTCGCTCACTCCGTTATCTATTACCGTGTACGCTAATTCCCGCTTCCACTTGACTCAATTACCGTAATCCGCTCTCTTCATCTCATCTCAACTGAAGAGATCCAGTTTGTGATTCACGACATCAAGCCACCAATATATTGGAAAATGCGCACAATCCAGTCGCTGCGTTCCATGGCCCGCGCGCCCGCTGCGGCGGCGCTGGTGGTCGCGGGCGTCGCCATGGCCCACGGCGGAAGCCCTGCCCAGCTCGAGGCGTCGGCCCCGCCGTCGTTCACGGAGCGCACGGTCGGCAATTACGAGAACCGCCTGCGCAAGTTCAGCTCTCCGGAGCGCGTGTTCGAGTACTTCTCGTCCGTGGAGATCGACAGACAGTTCTACATGACACGCTCGGATCTGGCGCGCGCCATCACGCCCTTCACGCACCTGAGCGGCGCGCCGCTGAGCTCCAAGAACTACAAGTACAACTTCCAGGCGATTAGCGACAAGCCCGCCAAGGTGACGAGAGGATAGCATCCATGGTCTCCAATAATAATTGTAAATATTGGCTGACAATTTTTGATGATGAATAGGACGCCGTGGAGGAGTACACGCGTCGCGTGAAGGACCTGCTGCTGGAGAAGCAGACTGTGGGCGCCGTGGACATCAAGGCGCTGCTCGAGTTCCGCGAGGTCCACAACATCGACTTTGAGACGCACGTCAAGGTGCTGCGCGGCCTGCAGATCACCAACGCCGAGTTCGACCAGTTCCTCGTGCTGCACGGTGGCCCCAAGCGCGAGCGCACGTTCTTTGACCTCGTGGACGCTGACGGCGACGGCCTGATCTCCTACGCCGAGTACATGTTCTTCAACACGCTGCTCGCCAGTACGTCTCTCTTTCTCTCTCTCTCTGGAGCTGATCGCTGAGGCCTTGAGATCCTCATGACTATCGTGTGTGTCTGTCTGCTAGTTCCGGAGCGCCAGTTCGAGCTCGCGTTCAAGATGTTCGACGCTGACGGCAACGGCCGCCTCGACCACCGCGAGTTCAAGCGCGTACGTTGTAATTGCCCTCCCCCACACAATTTATATTGTTGCCTCCCGACCATCATGGTGTGGTTGACGATGTGACTACTGTAGATCATTGATCTGCTGCGCAAGCGCACGCCCGCCGGTCGCCAGGACCGCTCGTTGAAGGAAGACGACGCTCCGATCTTCAAGCATCTCTTCGGTGAACTCGCCACGTACGTGGTCCTCTCCACTGACGCGAGGAGGGCAACGATGGCTCGTATGAACGGATGCTTTTCTATGATGGTTTGTGCAGTGAGACGCTATCGTACGAGGACTTCTGCGCCTTCCGCCGCAACCTGCAGACCGAGATCGTGCGCATTCAGATATCCTTTTCCCACGCACCCTGACGATCGATACTCGTCCCCATTTTTAATTGCCCTATCACCTAGTTCACCTTGACAGCCGTGTACTTTGAGCAGTACGATCTCGATGGTAGCAAGGAGCTGTCGCCTCGCGAGTTCGGCTTGTTCCTCGTGAGCCACGTCAACCAGAAGGAGATCAGCAGCTGGGTCGCGCGCGTCGACGCGCTGCAGGACATTCAGGTAGGAACTGACGTTAATGAGTCGGACTGACTCCAAGGCAGTCACTCACGTAGAACTGTGTGGACTCAAGGGTCGAGTGACGGAGCAGGAGTTCATCAACTTCATGACGTTCCTCGAGCACCTCGACGAGCTCAAGGTCGCCATCGACCTCGTCATGCAGGACAAGGGAGTCGACAAAGGTCCGTGCCTGCCTTGCCCTAGTACGAACTGTGGCTGACCTCGTCCGTGGTTGGTGCTGGTGTGTGTTTGTATCGTGTAGAGCACTTCCGCCGTGCGACGCGAGCAGCGCTGCGTGGCCAGAAGAACGACAAGCTCATCACGCCGCTGCAGATCGACATCCTGTTCGCGCTCTTTGATCTTGATGGCGACGGACACTTGTCACCGAAGGAGTTCCTCGATGTGATGCAGAAGCGCAAGGACGGAGGCTTCAACGAGGTTCGTCTCGTTGTTTTCTTTCTATCTCCCTACACAGTCTGGGGGGTTTCTAACCGCCACCGTGTCTGGTAGCGCCGTGATACTGGCGCGTTTGAGCTCTTGGCGCGCGTGTTGGAATGCGTGGAAACGAGCTTGTAGACGTCACTCTCTCATTCACTGGAGCCATCCCGTTCGTTGCGCTAGTGACTGCCCGAGTATGGACCGAACAGCACTTGGGCGTTGAGCGTGGCGCTGTCTTCTTCTTTCTTGTGCTTGTCTTTCTTGTCGCTCGTACTGGGCGTCCACTTGAGCAGCTTGTTTTTGAAGTGCGACAGCCCCGTCGACGCGCTTTCCTTCGTGACGTGCCACTTGAGGTGGCTCTCAAACTTCTGCAGCAGCTTCTTCCACGTGCAGAGCTTGCTCTGGCACACGTACGGCGGCAGATCCAAGTCGAAGTTGTTCAGGTTCACGAAGAAGCCGTTGCAGTTGATGCGCAGCCGTACGTTGCCGATGCGGACGTACTTGAAGTAGAACAGTTCGTG
Source organism: Pythium sukuiense (assembly GCA_023334995.1). Taxonomy (NCBI): domain Eukaryota; phylum Oomycota; class Peronosporomycetes; order Pythiales; family Pythiaceae; genus Pythium; species Pythium sukuiense. The sequence goes on from JAADVL010000265.1 coordinate 10,159, forward strand.
GCCGTCCGCGCTCGAGTCGTCTTCATCGGCCGTCGCTTCAACACTCGGAGGCGTCGAAGCGACAAAAGTCGTCGACACGGTGGACGCCGTCAACGTGGATTCCGACACTACCGTGCTGCTTGTCTGGACGCTCTTGCGGCGGATCGTGATAGGATGCGGAGGCGACGACGGCGCGGTGCACGCTCTGGTCCGTGCCATCGGTGACTGTGGCATCGACGTATTAGCACTGCCTGCACTGTTCGATGTGCTGATGCTGATCGGGATCGGACCAGCTATCGCCGAGGAGCTGCCTTTCTTCCCGAAGAGCACATGCTCCGAGTGAACTCCTTCCTGGTGCTCGATTGCGTGGATCGCCTCGAAGAAAAACTTGTACACGAGCTCGTAAAAGTCGGCAGCAAGCTGGATCACGATCATGTTAGGGATCTCCGGGAAGATACTGACCTCCAATACGTCCAGGACACGCAGCTTCTGTCCCAGCACTCGCATCTGCGGGCCGCTCTCGGCTCGTACAGTGAGCATTCCTTTCTGGCTGGCCAGTCTGTCGTGGCTGCTGCCCTGGTGGCGCTGGTCGATCATGAGCTTGGCCTTGAGCACGGCCATGGCGTCTTCAAACGCAATCGACGACGGCCCCGGACGCAGGTTGTTGATCTCCATCCACTGCAGATTGAGCACAAACTTGGTGCTTTGGCTGAGAAAGTACATATGAGAGCCCGTGAGCCCTTCAGCTCGGATCTCAACAAACTCGTGGTCTCCCCCAGTGGACTCCGGACTCGTGCGCAGGCGGAACACACACCCCGCCGATCGGAACGAGATATGCTTAAACACGACCGGCGCCGCGCGGTACGTGCCCAGCATCTTGGAGTCTCGGTGGCGTAGCTCTTCGACGAGCTGTGCGTGGAGCTTCTTGGTCGAGTGGGCCGAGATACTGTGTGTCGGCGTGGTTGGAAACACAGCAATATCATCGCCCCCTGCAGTCGAATTCGAGTCGCTGGCGTTGTCGCGACGACTCGCAGTCGTCCTCGCAATGCGGCGAATCACCGTGGGCGGTGCGAGCAGCACGTGGCGCAAGACGTTGAGAAGCTGGTAGAACTGGTGGCGATCCGTGGAGAGCTGGAGCGACGACATGTCGGCTTCCACGGCCGTGGCACCCGATGACAGCACCTGCGAGTACGTGATCGCGAGGCTGCATTCGTCCATGACTTGCTTTAGAAGCATCGGGTTCGTGAACGAGTTGCGGGACGACTGGGAGCTTTGCGTCGAGCTCTTGGCATACGAGTACCACAGCACGCCGGCCGTGATGTCGACGTCGACAGGCGCGACGTGGCCCGTCACGCACTCCAGCTTCAGTGTCGTGATCGTCGTCATGCCAGTCTCATCAAACCCGATCTCCAAGTGGATGTGCTTGGACGCGATCAGTGCACTGCTGCGACTCGCCTCCTCAAGCATGTTGATCTGGGCGTCGTGGACGTCGAGCGTGTACTTCTTGTGCGAGATGGCTTTGGGTAAATGCATCTCTTCGTTCTCATACCGAGACGGCTTCTCTCCATCACTGACTCGAGTAGACGAAGAACGGAAGCTGCTGTCGGCAAACAGCGTCGGCGAATCCTTCTTACCAAGCTTGCCCTGGTGCAGCAGATCCAACAGTGACTCGCGTGTACTGCCACGGCGTCCTGGGCGAGCTGACTCGGCCTTCGTGTCGTCCGATACCGTACAAGGTGGAGAGAGGACGCCTCGCTGATCTTTGCTGCCTGAATTTGCTTTGTCGCTGCTCCCTCCATGGACTGGTCGCACTGAAGCGCCTTGCGTTTGCTGCTGACACTCTTTGTTGGCCTCCATGATCGCCTCGACACTGTCCCCCGTGACGGCAATCATGTAGAAGGCACTGTCACGCGTCTCGATCGTCCAGAGCAACTTCATGGAGTCGACTTGGATGGGCCGCGAGCCGTCGTTGAGCAGCATGTTGTCCATGGATGTCGTGCGGCGCTTGAGTCGAGCGAGTTTGGCTCGAACAGACTGCGTCCAGGCTCGTGGAGACTTGGGAGGTGACGCATTAGGTGCTGACGCCGACATACCAGTAGGATCCGATCCTGACGAACTGAGCCGGTGTAGACGACTCACTGTACCGATACAAAAGTTGTACTGGACGCGGCTGAAGTCGCTGTGCAATTTGTCTGCGATTCCGAAGCCCAAGTCGCCAAACAGCGGGCCATTGGCGCTGTCCACAACGTACTCGTCGCCACACATATTGTGGGCTTCTCTGTAGCTTGTGCCCGTCGTTTCGATGAAAAAGCGAGACGACGGCATCGGTTCGAAAGGAAGCGCATCGCACGCGAGAGTCATGAAGCCGTCGTTCGCTTGAGCTTCCCGTAGAATGTAAGCACGGAAGAGATCAAGGTACACGGTATTCTCCCACAAGACCCACTTGGGATCAATGTGTGGCTCACTGTCGCGCCGCAGCCTCGTGATTCCGTGGGAAAGCAAGTCGTTCGCGACGATCAGGATCCCGGAGTCTTGGCTCATGGAGTCCCACCACGCGACCTGGATCAAGTCCACCGACAAATTCCATTGCACGCCCACACACTGAAACGCAGGCCGTGGTGGTGCTTGCACTGTCGGATCTGTTGGTGTTGGCAGCTCACTGTCATTTTCACTCGCGTCGTCGTCGTTCGTGAGAAAGACAACCAGCAGAGGATACACGTAGTCCCAGTTGAGCACGAGTAGCGTCTCGTCTCGGACTGGGACTTCCGAGATCATACTCGCAGGCTTCCCTCGCAGCACCAAATCGAATGACACGGCAAACTCCTGCACTGGTGTTGGCTCAAGACTCGTTGCCAGACGCCAGTGGATCACTGCATCGACTTTCGTGCGTGGTAGCACCAGCAAAGGCAACGGGAGATTATCGTCGCCAACGGATCGTAGGCTGCCTGAGCTCCTGGTGAAGCCATCGTCTGTCTCCCGCTCAGTGAGAATCACACGGAGCGAGTCGAACTCGACGGCCAACTTTTGGAACTGCCGAGAGTTGCATGCTAGCTGGGTGACGTGGAATTGCACGAACCGCTCCGACGACTCCAAGCCATCCGCGGTGGAACTGTTGTCGTCGTGTGCACCATTCGGTTCGCATGGGATCGTGACAGCGAGGTGCTCGATGCCAAAGTCAGCGGCGCCAACAAATCGAAGACGCCATTCGCCTGGTATTTCCTCCGATCGAGCAGCAGCGACGCTGACTGCACTTTCGTCTTGGGTATCCAGTGCTTGCTGCAGTACTGGCAGTATGACTTCAACAGCGGCACTCGACTCAGGTGAGACCTTCAGCCTCATCTCTTTCGCGACGGCGCTAGCGTCGTACAGTAGGATCTTTGGTAGGATAATCGACTCGCATGTGCGGGTTTCGGCGACATTGGCACTCGTCTCGACGTTGCTGATGGCGAAATTCAATCGAAAATCTTGTGCACTCAGTACTGCCTGGCGGGCAGACTGCACTAGAATCGACTGTACTTGAAGGGATCCGTCCACGCCGATCACTTGAATGCAGTCCGTGAGTCGCGAGTGGCAGGTATCATCACGACGCGTCACTAGCAGATACCGTTGCACTGCGTCCGTGATCTCAGACGACCTCAAAATCTTCGCATTCAGCACAAACTGATGCAGATCCACGCTACGAGAAAGCGACAAGCTCCGCTTGTTTCGATTATCTCGAACGTCGATCGCGATCTCCGAACAGTTGAGGTTTACGAGCTGCGGCGACGTCTTCGTCGGTTTGGATTTGGCTTCTTCCTTGTCGTTGATGAGTTCATCAAGCTTCAAGAAGAGCAGCAAGAGTCGTCGGTCTTGCTGAAGCCATAGTCGAAGCTGAGACACCGAGATGTCAATGCGCGACTCGGTCTCAACTAGCTGAGGGTGCAGTCCTCCAGAAACGCAGAACTCGATGGCCTGGTCAAATCGGAAGCCGATGACCTCGACGACTCGACTGGACGCCGGCCACAATGTCTTTAGCAATGCACACGTCGCGATGTTTTTCACGCCAGTGTAGGCTTTTTGGTACGCAACTTTGGTCTCCGTGAGAAGAAACTCGACTTGATCTGTGACGCCATCGACGTCGAAAAGCTGGAGTCGAATCGCAGACGCGAAGATGTTTATTCGCACTGCCTTGTTCTCTGGTTTGTCGGCAAGCTTCTCTGCTCCTGGTGGATCTGGAGGCATCAGCATGATCCGCACTTGGTCCAGCGCGCTGGCCACAACAGCTAGTTCACCGAGGACTGCCTTGTGGTGTCGATGGCTCGACGTGAGATCAGCGTCAGTCGTTGAGATGACGTATTCGACCTGGGCTGAGCCATTTACGTCAACCTCTGTGAGCTGGAAAGCCATGTTCGAGAAGAAAAGCCCAGGGAGCTGGCGAATATCTGCCAGACAGAGTCCTCTTGAGTACTCGTTCATCGAAATACTCGTCGCGGATAGCTTCAGCTCCATTGATTTCGTCGCACTCGCCGGGATCGCGGACTTCGCACTGGAGACGCAGACGCCAACAAAGGTAACGGAGTGGCTGTCCCTTTGAGTGGGCGTCCTTGTATCCGATAGAAGCGAGACAACCACGTTCACTTCCGCAATCTCAATATGATGCTTCACTGGCGCCCTAGTTGCCTTGGGGGGAAGCACGGACTGCACAGTTGTCCTCTGTCCGTGTGCCTCGAGATCTCGACTCTTCCCTCCCTCCATACTACCCAGACACGCCTGTAGATCCCAAGCGTGGATCTCCAACTTCAGACTCCACGTGATGGGGATTTTGCTTTTCAAAAGCGAGATCTGCTGTTGGCCAAGTTGAGCAACTGCCTTCTCGTGCATGAGCTGGAGCGTGGCTTTCTCATAGTCGTCAACAGTGTCTGGAAAGACGACCAGCGAATGTAACACTTCGCACAAACGCGGATTCAGAGCAAGACCGACGTCATCCAACGCCGCATCGACACTTCCTCTCCCGGCGTAGTCTCGCTTCATTTCGACCCGTAGCCGTGACAGCGTAGCGACTTGCCTGCTGACATCACTGTGGCCATCACGAACCTTGAGATCTGTCCAATCCATGCTTATCTGAACGCCCCCCGTGGCTCCATTAGAAACTCCAGTGTCCTTCACGACGACGTCTTTGTGGTACTCGAGCTTGGACACGTGCGTGTAGATTTGCAGTGGCACTTCGCTGCTCCCAGGCAGACGGTGGACGAGATCAATCGAAATGGGCAGGTTGGTGACACTGAAACTGAACGGCGACGACGGCTGAGTCTCTGCTCCTTTGCCGATCGACTGCCGCCTCTCCTGCCGGTAGAGTTCCATTGGAATTGGCAGCAGATCTTGGCGGATCAGCTCCATTTTCTTGGCGAGTAGCTTCTCCAAGTAGCTCGTGGAGACGTGGAAGTACGCTGGCTCGTCCTTGTCTCCTTCCACCTTACACGCGAGCACTTGCTGGTCCGTGAGCCGCACATCCAGCACCATACTCCAGTTCGTGAGCTCGCAACTCAGCCCAATTTCACTGCTTTCCTTGAGTTTGCCGGCGGATCCATCGCCGTGATTAGAGGTTCCATGAGCGTGGCTCTCAAGACGCCGACTCGAGATGAGAATTGACGACGCTACAACGTTAAATTGCAGGTAATTCTGGGCTGCAAAGACCTGCGGGATGTCGATCTTGAGCTCCGAGCAGCGGAACCGCGAGCGCGTCTCGAAGGCGTCGATCTGCACATGCAGCTTCCGCACTTGGAAGTCCACGAACCGCATGAAGCCCATGGCGTTGCTCTTCTTCGTCGCATGGTTATTGCCCATGGGCTGCTTGGCGCTCGCTTTCGCCTGCATCCTCACAAACTCCCGCAGCAGCTCGTCGTCCACCCGGAAGACGTCGACGTACACGTCCTCAATGGACAGAATGAGCATTTTCTTCTGCACAAACGAGCGGAAGAACTCGAGAACGAACGTCGTGACCGACACGCGCGAGCACACGACGCGCCAGTGGTTCTGGTTGCAGTGGATGGCGATGTGGCCGAGCTCCAGCGGCCGCACGGTCACGTACTGGATGTGGGCATGCGCGCGCAGCCGCGGAGGAAGCTTCAGACGCAGCGCCAGCGTGAGAAGCTGCGAGAGAAGCCAACCCATGAGTCGAAAGCGCAGGAAGAAGAGCCACACGAGCGCTGCGCACAGCAGCAGCCACTTGCGGTGCCATCCCGTCGAATCTGGCGGGGTTGATGCCGTGAAAACTCGGCTTGTACCCAGGTCCATGACGTCGCGAGAGGCGCAACGAGTAGCGGGGGTGATAAAGAGGCCTATGGTCGTGAGAGCGTGGCGAATTCGGTTGGCGTGGCGCCGCGTATGAGGCCGGAGAAGCACGAGATGGAGGTTGCGGTGGGGAAGCTTTCTCTTCTTGATGCTGTGTCGCTTGGATCAAGATCCAAATTAACGCTTTTAATTGGTCAAAATTAAATTTGAGCTATATGATTGGCTAATACATTGTTGAAGGTAGTGGCGCCGTATCATCGCCTCCTCAACACGAAGAGCAATGCGAGCAGCTCCACTTCCCACTCACCCATAGAAGAAACACACGGCTATCTTAGAAGGTGAGTGACAAGGGCCGATGCGAATCCTGAAAACCGCATCTAATCACTGGGACCACCTCGGCCGCTACTGCTGCCGTCAGCTCGTCTCGCCTCATCCGGTCGACTGACTGCAACGCCATTGCCACTAATTTTGGCTGTAACTGCACACTTCAGCGCTCTGCTGAATTCCAGTCGCGGTCGCCTCATCTGAAAATTCCCAGAGTCCGTTATGGCGCCGCAGCCAACACATCAAGAAGGCGCGTCGTTTCGTGGAGCCTCCGGATCTTTTCTCCATTTCCATTGGCTGAAATTAATGCACGAATTGATTTTAGCCAATCACGAACACTTTCGATGTTTCCGTATCGATATCGATCCTGATGGGCGAAAGGCCACAACCAGTATTGCTACTGCTGCTACCCCACTCTGCCTTTCTATCTACTGCGTCTGCCGACTCACCATGCCGTCGCCTCGCCGCGAGTCTGTACGGCCGCAGGCGCCTGTCGTCGTGCAGCGCATGCTCATGCTGGGAGTCGTGCTGTTCGCCTTCGCCTCGCTGGTCACTCTACGTGAGATCACCACAAGCGACTGGGCACCAAACGCGCCGCAGGGTCCGGAAGCCATTGCACTGGCGCATTTGCGGAATAATGCTGAAGTACCGCAACGGCAGGAGGCGGCAACTGAAGCTCCAGTCGAAGAGAGTGAGCCCACGCTACGAGAATTCTACAAGGAACGGTCGAGTGTGCTCAATCCAGACCAGAGCCAGGTTGTTGCGATGGCCAAGCACGCCTGGCAAGCATACAGGCATTTCGCGCATCAATCAGACGTGTTTGATGTCGTGAATGGCACAGGTGTGACCTTGCAAGGCCATGATATGGCCTACACGCTGGTCGATTCGTTGGACACGCTGTTCATCATGGGGCTGCATCGTGAATTTGACCAAGCGTGTGAGTGGATTAAGATGTATCTGCTCGGGCGAATGATCCAGCCAGGTCGAGTCAGCGTCGTGGATACGATGGTCCGCTCTCTTGGAGGTCTTCTGTCGGCCGCATATCTATCAGGTATGGCTAAAGATGATAGTCTGTGAGTGTCTACGTCACTCATGCTCGGCGTGTGGGTGCACGCAGGCGAGAAGCATATCCTAGACGTGGCAATCACGCTTGGACAGGCCCTTGAGTCTGCGTTCAAGTGCGGCGTATTCATCCCTTGCAGGGAGCTCGACTTAGAGGTACGTGGGTATCCGCTTCATCAGCATCTTAGATGTATCTCTGCAGTCTCTTAAAACCCGTCTGCTGTTGCAATGCAGCTCAAGACCGCGAGTGGCAACCCGCTGCTATCCGAGGCTTCGTCATTCCTCCTCGAGTACACGTACCTGGCAGAAATCACCGGCGATCGAAACTATCTCCGATACGTGGACAACCTCAACACGATCGTACGTGACTGGCAAGCACATATAAAGGATCCACTCACTGACTGACTGAGTGATCTCATGTTGTCACCAGACTTCTGAATTAGTGCGCGATTTCCACTCCGATGGGCTTCTTCCAGTGAGAATTAACTGGGAGACGCTGCAAGGCGTGCCCTCAAACACCTCCTTTGGCGCGTACGGTGGTGTCTACTACGAGTACTTGCTCAAGCAGTGGCTACTGACGGGCAAGAAAGATGATGAGATGAAAAAGAGCTACCTCACTGCGATCGAGGGGCTCAAGTCCAACATGACTGGGTATTCCCACCTGTCGAAAGCCAAGTTTATCGGACTCGTGAACGCCAAGGGCAAGCTGGAGCGACGGATGGACCACTTAACGTGTTTCGTGCCGGGCATGTTGGCTCTGGGTGCGCTCCACGGCCTTCCAAAGGACCACTTGAAGTTGGCAAAAGATATCATGGAGACGTGCATCCAGGTGAGTCCCTCTTGGTTGTGAATAACAGGGAACTCCAGTCTTGGGTACTAAGATCGGCTTCTATGTAGATGTATCTGCGATCCAAAAGCAAACTAGCGCCAGAGATTCTGCGCTTTTGCGACTCGTCTCCGAACTCCAAGCTGAAAGACGAGTTCCGCGTTGACCCGAAAGAGGACTACAACCTGCTGCGACCAGAGACCGTCGAGAGTCTCATGATTCTGTATCGCGTCACGAAGGACGAGAAGTACCGAGTGTACGGTCGCATCATCATGACCGCGATCGAGGAACACAGCAAGGTACTGTACTGCTTCGCAAGTTATAGTGCAACGTCTATTCGATCTCACTGACGTAGTGGCATCATGCTGTCTCTGCCGCCTTTCTGTTGGCAGGTTGCGACAGGCGGCTACCGCAGCACCCACCACGTGTTCCAAGGCGGCATCACACCCTACGGCCTCACCATGGAGAGCTCGTTCCTCTCAGAGACGTTGAAATACCTGTTCCTGCTTTTCTCAGACGACGACATCTTGCCGCTCGACGCCGTTGTCTTCAACACTGGTGCGCATCCATTCCCCGTGTTCACAACGTAGCGTGCGAGCAGCTCCCATGTATCCATATCTTCTACCACAGGTTTTCCTTCACTATCTCATAAAACCTCAAGTAACCCATCTCCATATCCCGAGGTTTTACCCATTTTTCCTTGAAGAAGATGCTTTTTTTCGTTCCCTCTGTGGTCGTTTTCGCGGGGGACTTGATACTGCCCCCGTGGGGCACTACCAAGCTCCTGTGTCTTTTCCTTCCTTTTTTTTGCTGTCATCCTCAACCAGAACCGACCGACTGGCACACTACAGTACGTTAGGAGGACTTCCCACGCCAAAGGGTCCTCGGGGGGAGACGCAACCCAACGCCAACGCCAACAAGGAGCTCACCTCGACGACGCTACACCACATCATCCATGGGAGCTGCGCTGTGTGCCTGTGCAGGCCGCGCTGATGACGAGCCCGGACTGTACCGCTTCGCGTCCACGGGCGCCGACAAGTCGGCCAAGCTCGCGCGGCTCAATCTGAGCGACTCGCTGCTGCAGACGCAGAGCCGCGCCGAGACGCGCGAGCTGCTGTCAGATGAAGAGCGCGAGGCCATCCGCAACAGCGTGCGCGTGATCCACGCCGGCGGCGTGTACAGCTTCCACCACCAGAGCGCGGCGTTTGCGGCGCAGGGATACGCGCTGCAGGACGCCGACGCCACCGAGAGCGACGAGATCGAGTACTACAACCGGCAACACAATTTGAATGGAGGAGGATCCGGGCTCACGTTGTCGCTGCCGTCGCGGCGACGGACGCCCAGTATGAGTCAAGTCACAGCCGACGCGTTCCGGTCCAAGCTGCGCGAGCCCATCATGAGCCCGAAGAGCAAGATGCAGTTTCTCGTCGGAGACAACGAAGAGGAAGACGACGGAGATGCAGACTCGGACGATCAGGACGCGGCGTGCTCCGAGGGAGACGAGCGGCGACCGCGCAGCGACAGCGCCGTGTACGAAGTGGATCCGGCGGCCAGTGACGCCGAAGACGACGACGAGGACGACGAGTATTTTGAGTTTATACGGATCATCGTGCCCCCCGGGCCATGCGGCGTCGTGTTCCAGGCACCAACGAGCTCATCCATGCCGCCCACCGTCGAGGGATTTGTCCGCATGTACGACGGCTCCAAGGGTCCGATCGAGAACTGCGGGCTCGTCCACAAAGGCAGTACGTTGTGTGCCATCAACGACCTGGACGTGGCGGCGCTGCCGCTGAGTGAAGTGATCCGCGCACTCAACTTGTCGTCGCACCTGGAGCGCGAGTTTGTATTCCGCAAGTGAAGAAGAAGAAGGAGAAGAGGAACAAGAGAGAGAGCAGCCGTGTCCGCCCCGCAAGTCGTAGCAGTAGCAGTAGCAGTAAGTAAGCTAGTAGATAATATGAGGCACGGCTTCCACATGGATCCCCATGGACGATTCTAGAGAGATGACAAGGATGCCACAAGAGCACGCTGGTTGAGAACTGGCACACCGAGGTATCTGCTATTTACCTGACCCACAAGTGGTCCACACTCTATTGCGGCTTGTCCGTTTCCTGATCTGTCTTCTTCGGCTCCTCGGTCGATTCTTCCTTCGTCTCAGCCTTGTCCGACATGGCGGTCGCCGTGGCCGCAGCAGCAGCGGCAGTCTTGGAGTCTTCCTCGTCCTTCTTTGTCTGCTTGTCGGCCTCGAACTTGTCGGCGTCTTTCCACGATTCCTCGACGAACTCTGTGTAGGTCTTGTTGCCGCCGTACGGACGCGGTCCCAGCACGCGCACGATATCCGAGTGGTTGATCGTCTCGTTCTTGAGCAGCTCCTCCGCCAGCTCATGCAGCACGGTCTTCTTCTCACCCAGCAGCTGTTTGGTGCGCTCGTACGCCTCGTTCACGATCTTCTGCACCTCTTCGTCCATGACCTGGGCGGTCTTCTCACTGTACATCTTGTCGCTGTACGGGTTGCTCTCGTCGCGTGGGAAAGCCAACTGGCCAACACGGTCGTTCATACCGTACAGCTGCACCATCGAGTACGCGATCTGGGTCACGCGACGCAGATCGTCGGACGCGCCGGTGGTCACACGGCCGTCGAAGTTGATGAACTCGGAGGCACGGCCACCGAGCGCCATGCACATCATGTCCACAAGAGCTTCGCGGCTGTGCAGCGCCACTTCCTTCGGCAGGTACTGTGCGTAACCGAGTGAGCCCTTGCCTCGTGGCACGATGGTCACCTTCAGCAGAGGGTCGGCGTGCTCCAAGTACCAGCCAGCGACTGCGTGGCCAGCCTCGTGGTATGCGACCGTCTTTCTCTCCTCGGGTGACATGATGCGGTTCGTCTCGAGACCACCGATTACACGATCTGTCGCCTGCTCGAAGTCCTTGAAGTTGACGCTGGTGCCGCTTCGACGCGCAGCCACGATCGCAGCTTCGTTACAAATGTTGGCGATCTCCGCACCTGCGAAGCCCGGCGTCAACGCCGCCAAACGACGCGCAAAGTCGTCGATGACACCGTCCAGCTGCAGACCCTTCAAGTGGACCTTGAAGATCTCACGACGGCCCTTGATGTCCGGCTTGTCGACCGTGATCTGGCGATCGAAACGACCTGGACGCAGGATCGCCTTGTCGAGAATGTCCGCGCGGTTCGTACCAGCCAGCACGACGACGCCTTCACTCGAGTTGAAGCCGTCCATCTCGACCAGCAACTGGTTCAATGTGTTCTCACGCTCATCGTTGCCACCGGAAAACTGTCCCTTGGAACGCGCACGCGCGACGGCATCGATTTCATCGATAAACACAATGCACGGGGCGTTCGCACGCGCCTCCTTGAACAGATCACGCACACGCGACGGACCGACACCGACAAACATCTCGATAAAATCCGAACCCGAAATGCTGTAGAATGGCACGCTTGCTTCACCAGCAGTGGCCTTGGCCAGCAGCGTCTTACCCGTTCCAGGCGGGCCGACGAGCAGCGCACCCTTCGGGATCTTGGCACCGAGGTCGGTGAATCGCTTCTGGTTACGCAGGAAGTCGACGAACTCCATGATCTCCTTCTTGGCCTCGTCGACACCGGCAACGTCCTTGAACGTGATGTTGATATCCTCCTTCGTGATCTTCTTGGCAGGGCTCTTGCCGACCTTGAAGATGTTGCCCATGCCGCCGCCGCCACCGGCAGCGCCGCCCATACCACGCATGGACAGCAGCAAGAAACCGACCAGCACAATCGTTGGCAGGAACTTGAGCACCTCTGACGTGAAGCTCATCTCGCTCACGTGCTGCACTGGGATGTAGTCACGTGGGTTGATGCCGAGCTGGTGCTGCGCGTGCTCAAGCTGACGCTCAAAGCTGTCGACACTGCCGATGTTGAAGTAATACGTTGGGTTGCTCTGCTGTGGCTTGCCACGCAGACCTGGCAGCGAGGACGCACCTGGCTGCTCGTGCTGACCGTGCTGGTCGTACCCTCCCGACTGGTTCGGGAACTGGTGCGCTGGGTCGTGCCAGTCAGGTGACTCACTGGTCGTCGCACCGGCACCCGCCGCACCTTCCGCTCCGCCAGCGTTGTGCAAGAACACCTTGACGTACTTGTTGTTGACGACTGTCACCTTCTCCACACGGCCCGACTCGAGCAAGCGGTTGCGGAATTCCTGGTACGTGATCTCCTGCATCGGCTTGTCCACAGACGCGAGATCCGACAGCAGCAGCGCCGCCACAGCGAGCGGTACCATATACGCGAGGCCTTCGCGGCCGCTGTTGCCACTGCCGCCGGGCGACGGGCCCGAGCCCGTGCTGTTGCTGCCCGAGCCCTTACTGGAGCCCGTCTTGGAGCTCAGCGTCGTCTTACCCTCGCTCTTTGGAGCCTCGCCGCTCTTTGGCTTCGGCGCCGCCTTGCCGCCATTCGCAGCGCCATTCTTTGGGTAAAATCGACCGAATCCTAGCGTGTCAAACCACCGTCAGACCATCAAAAATGATTTAATCCCGACCTCACAAAAACGAGCAACACGCACCCTTGGGCATATTCTCCGACAACCACTTCCAGAAGTCGCTTGTCGCCTCCTTCTTGTCCGTATTGCGCACTGTTCCGCCAAAAACCACAAAAAAACACCAAAAATCCCCATTAACATCTTCCCAATTCCATGCGTATCTTTCGCGCAATCGGCTCGGAAAACGCACCGACAGAGTGCGGGCGCAGGAACTGGCGCATGAGCGCCGGGTTGCGCGGCAGCTGCGTGCTTCCATTGAGTCCCATGCGAAGCATCGTGCTTCCGAATTGCTATTCAAGCCATTAACATAGACACCATCAGCACGTGAGGAATTCGGAAGCTGCTGACGTCAGGAGCTCCTGAGCCAGCAGCGCGATCTTAGGTTGTTGGGCGTACCTGCTGCAACACGTGCATCTGACGCGGCGCGCACTGCTTGCGTACAGCCAGCAACGCATCGCGACGCAGACGCCGCGTGGACATGAGCATCATATTGATGGCCTTCTTCTTCTCTGGTGACCTCCTCAACTTGACAGCCCAATTCCCACCTCTTCTTCGGCTTCCGGTCGCGTAGGGCCAGCCGCGGTCTCCAATTCGAACCACACGTAGGAGCATAACAACGGGCCACCATGTTACGAACTGACACGTAAGGAGTGATGGTCTAGTGATTACGATCAAGCATTCTAGAGACCACCACTCATCGTCAGGGAAGAGCCCTCTATTCGAGTCCAAACAGTACACGAGTATTCGAGAGAGGTTGTCTGAATGTGCTCTACATTCAGACCACCTCACAAGAAACAACCTTCACGTCACCTTGCCGTTGGTTGGCTGAGATTCCTGGTCGCCGCTACGAATCCCCAAGGGCCCAATGGAGCTCTTCGCGTACCCTTTGGCTCGAGGCATTCGTTCAATTTCGCCCCGAAGAAGAACAAGGAATTAACAATGGCTGACGCTGCTGCTCAGGGAGGTGAACGTCGTGGTGGTTTCGGCCGTGGCCGTGGCCGTGGTGGTCCACGTGGCCGCGGTGGCCGTGGTCGCGGACGCGACTCGGGTGACAAGGGCGAGTGGGTCCCAGTGACCAAGCTCGGCCGTCTGGTCAAGGAGGGCAAGATCTCGTCGATCGAGGAGATCTATCTCTTCTCGCTGCCAATCAAGGAGTGCGAGATCGTGAACTACTTCCTCGAGGCCTCGCTCAAGGATGAGGTCATGAAGATCATGCCTGTCCAGAAGCAGACGACCGCCGGTCAGCGCACGCGCTTCAAGGCCTTCGTCGCCGTCGGTGACAGCAACGGCCACATCGGTCTCGGTGTCAAGTGCGCCAAGGAAGTCGCCACCGCCATCCGTGGTGCCATCATCCAGGCCAAGATCCAGCTCGTGCCCGTGCGTCGTGGCTACTGGGGCCGTATGGTCGGTGCTCCGCACACCGTGCCAAACAAGGTCACGGGCAAGTGTGGCTCGGTCCGCGTGCGTCTCATCCCGGCCCCACGTGGTACCGGTCTGTGTGCCGCCCCTGCCGTCAAGAAGCTCCTCGGTATGGCTGGTATCGATGACTGCTACACGTCGGCGCGTGGCCACACGCGTACCCTTGGCAACTTCGTCAAGGCGACGTTCTACGCTCTTCGCGCCACCTACGCGTACCTGACCCCAGACCTCTGGGAGCAGCACGCGTTCTCCAAGACGCCATACCAGGAGCACGCCGACTTCCTGTCGAAGACCGCCATCAAGAAGTAAATTGTTCTCGTTCCTTGAACACCAACCAAGACAAGACCGCTCGCGTGGGATTTGCGTCCCATGCGTGAGGAGGAAAGCGTAGGAACGAACGCTACGGTGCGTAGGTGTCGACCTCTTTATATTGTTGGTGCGCGGAGAGCGTTTGGGCGAACGCTACGGTGCGTAGGTGCCGACCGAGCATGAAGAATATATGGGCTTGTTCAAATTATTCCATCTCTATCATATCTAGTTCATTTCCCATCGTTCTTTCACAACACGCTACAGCCCATATCCTCGCCCTTCCCTACTCTTTGCATTACCACCCCTCTCCCGCGAAGCCGTCGGTCTGTCTCATGCATTACGCTCTCATACCCCAAGGCCATCATCAGCCCTCCATCATCATGATCCGTCCAACGTCGGACTTGGCGTTTGTCCCTTGTTTAGACCTCCCAATTCGGGACAACTCGGGACCAGGCGGTCCCTTGCCGTACCTACGGGGTCCAGCAGCTCTGGTGGTGAGAACGCTTTGACCCACAAAGACACACGCGCATCCGCATCCGCAGCTCTCGTCTTCCTCCGCATTCCTCTCTGCACGAACACCATGGCCCAGTGGAGCAAGCCCGTGATCATTGGCGCCGCGTCGGCCGTTGCCGCCGCCGCCTTCCTGCTTTTCGCGCTCAACAAGAGCAGCAACAAGGGCAACAGCGTACGTCCTCCTCCATCCCTTTCACGCCCGTCGTCCGCCTGCTTCTCCCACCACCAGAACGACACACACGCACGAGCCCAGCCAGCCAGCGTGCCTCACATACTGCTTTCGCGTCTGCATCCTCCCTGTGGATGTGGGACTGCTGGCTGGGCGCTGCTGTGTGGGCAGCTCCGTGGAGTGGCGATTGCGCATTGGGCGTTGGGCGGCTCATGATGACAGAGTCAGAGTTCTCACGTTTGTTATGATTTGTGTGGTCTGCAGAGCGACAAGAAGGAGAAGAAGGAAGATGCGGTTCGTGAGGTGCCGAACCTCCACAAGGACCAGCTCCTGAGCATCCTCGAGACCATTTGCTCGCAGATGGGCCAAGTCGTGGTATGTGCCATGCCGCCTTTCTCACTGCTGATAGCTGCTTTGTGTGCATGGAGCTGATGAGCTATCGCAATTGTGATCCTGTAGATGCAACTGGCGAAGCTGGAGGCGAAGATCCGTCAGGAGTCGTCCCAGAGCGGCCGTTCGCTGCCAGAGGACCAGCTCGCGTCGTACCTCATGGGCCAGTTCGAGGAGGCCATGAAGGCCATTGAGAGCCAGGTGTACGCCAAGTTCCAGACCACGGAGGACGAGGTCAAGGTCGCGACCGAGTACTACGAGGAGGAGGAGGACAAGGACGTGGCCAACGCCGTGACCAAGCTCCAGGACCTGTACCGCGTGATGACTGGCGGCAGCTTCGGCGATGTCGAGGTGCCCGAGGACCTCACGCTCCAGAAGTTCGTGTCGATCATGCACGAGACCATGGAGTCGCTGAACGTGGCCATGGAGGAGGTGTGCTTAGAAGTGAAGGAGCTGAACCCAGACAACAAGGAGGACGCCATCAACCAGCGATATGTCAAGCGCGCCGACGCGCTCTCGGCCGAGATCCACGCCAAGCACGGCCTCACGCGCGAGGTGCTGCAGGCCGCCATGATGAAGTACCAGCAGGAGCCAGCGTTCCTGATGGCCATGACAGAGCTTCAGCAGGAGCAGGCCCAGCGATTTGCCGCGGCCGCCGACATCTTCAACGGTGAAGTCAACATGGGCCTCGAGTAAGCGCCACAGTAAGCGGTTAATGCTTTCTCTTAGATCAGGATCCACCTCCCCCCTACCTCTCGTCTACCTCTCTTCACACAATCATACCTTCGTAGGTCTGCTAGTTCTACTTCTCCCGAAACAAACACGAAAAAGCAATACAAACAAAATCTACTTTTTGCAAGCGAGGCGGCAACTGACAGGCAGCCGTGGCATCGTATTTTTGGCCTTCGCGAATGACGCACTCAAATACCCCGGGTCCGGCGTGGCAAACCACCGTGACATCAGGACTTTGAATTCACGAAGACAGCGCCTCGGTGTGTGTGGGTCGGGAGCTGCTCGAAGGTGGGAGGCACCATGCAACGCGACCGCCTGGAAGGATGGATGGTGCGGCAGATCGAGCACGCCGACCTGGCAAAAGAGACTGTGATCCAGTTACCGGCTTCCAGAGCCATAACCAGCAAGGCCAGCGACGTGCGATCGCCTCGCAGTGCTGTTGGGTCTCCACGACGACGATTCCTGGGCCACACGGTCGTTCAACGGCCTCAGACGACGCCGCAGCCGTCCCAGCATCAGCCTCTGTCGCCTGCGGACCGGATACGAGACCGCGCCGTGTCGCCACGGAGTCGACTGGAGACTGCCGCTGCAGTCGTAGGAGAACTGGACGGAGAGGCCAGCATCGCGAGGCAGTGGCGGCTACGATTCCAGGACCCTGGCAAGTCGTATGCTGAAGAAGGACGTGTGGATCGAAGCCAAACGCTCAAGAGCCCGAGACGAGCGGAGATGAATGGCGACGACTGGGAAGATGAATTCGGATCTGGAGAGGATGCCGGTGAGCCATCGCCGTTGGCGCTGTGGGGGATGCCACGCGAGTACATCCTCGAGTACATTCGCCAGTCGGTGATGCCAGCATCGTGGACAACGTACGGATCATTTGTGGCTGTGTTGTGGAAGCCGCAACATTTGTGGCTGACTTGAAGTGTCGTTCTAGCCATGCACGATTCACAGGAGAATGGGAGGCGGTGCCGCCCTCCGAAGCGGACGGCCGGTACGCGTCCAAGAGCTCCATGTAGGTCTCCCTTCCGTGGTTGAGTCTCCATTACATACGCTGACGACTATGAACCCTCAGTGAGGACGCCTTAGATTCTTCTTCTCTGCCGCCTCTCTCAAGCCGCCAGAAGCCTCAACACGCGTTGACAAGCCCATTGCGATCGCCTCGAGTGACTGGCTCGTCCAGCGCTCCTCCTGGTGCCAACTCACCCTCGCGAACGTACAGGCGACCACATCCTGGAGCATCTTTCGTGGCTCCAACTTCTCCGCGACTCAAACCTCCTCGTTGTGAAGAGCGGTCAGCTTCCACGCGAGTCATGATGGAGTTTCTATCGGTGAAAACCTGACGTGTTGGTTATCGTAGGATCCATCAAATCCTAGCAGAGCTGCGGGCAGATCCCATGACCTGGGCCGCCTTCCAGAAGGACGTCAAGCGCTACATTGCTGACAAGCAAAAGGTGAGCGACTCCACGCGAAATACGAGTACAATATCCCATAGTGTGACTGACGGTATCTCTGTGTGATGAACGCCAGAAACTGCACGATTCTACTGTACGTTGTCTGCTTACGCGTGTGATTCACGCTTCTATGCTAACTCCAGTCTTCCTCTGTAGAGAAATCGCGAGAAGAGGAACATCTCCATCATGAGTCCTCGTGCGCCCGACGTCTTGGCCGAAAGGTATGCGTGATCAGAGTCTTTGTATGTATCAAGCGTAGACTGATGGCGTCAGGTCGGTCGCTTTTGCACTAGAAAGAGACAAAATGACGAGCGTCTACAGCGAGCTCAACGCCACCGTACACTTCTGATCAAGCAGGAAGACGACAAGTTTGAGGCCAAGCTCATGGCGTACAGGCGAAGGACTCAGACGAGCGGCAAGGGAGATGGCGACGGCGAGCCCTTTGATATCACAGCCACGGTGGGCTACAGGAGACGCAAGACGTGGCTGCTGGCGATCGCGTTTGCTGTCACGACGACGCAGCTCCAGCAGCGACTTGTACGGGAAAAACAGCGCCAGATCCTCGAGAAGATGCAGTCCAAAGCGGCTCGCGTGATCCAGCACCTGTGGAAGAAGTGGAAGTGGCGTCACGCGTCCAAGCAGACCATCGTGATCTACACGTGGCTCCGCAAGTGTCTGTGGAAGCTCATGTTCAAGATGCGGTGCAGACGCAAGCACCACCATGCCACCGTGCTGCAGTGGTTCATGCTCGACCAGCTCAGCGGCAATCGGGAGACTCGCAATTTCAACCGCATGATGATCAAGTGGCGCGGCAAAGTGATCTTGTCTCAGCGACTGAGCGTGAGCTTCATCAACTGTACGCGTGCTCGGCTCTTGGCGTTGTCGACATGGTGGGATGCTCTCGACCACGAGAGGCAACGCAGTGAGAGGCAGCACCACGACAAGCTCCTACCTACGACCGACGACAAGGAGGCTGAATGGAACGCCATGGTGGGCAGCCGAGGGCGATTGCTGAGGAGACTTTCGAGCGTGAACGGGTCCTCACGGAACCTCGGTGTTACATCAGGGAACAGTGCAGCAGCTCCTGGAGCGACTGCTGCAAACGCGACAACACCCACGGGGACTGCGGTTGCTCCGTTGACTGCCAGTGGCAGTGCGTCTTCGCTGTCTCGACGCAGTGTTTCGACGCGGCAGCACTTGGATCAAATGGACGAGCGGCTCACGACAATGCAGCAAGTGCTCACGCCGTTCGAGATCCAGCGGCTGCAGCAGCACGCATTCCACGTCGTCAAGATCCCCAAGGCCATCAAAATGCGGCTTCTTCAGGAGCTTCTTACGGCCGCGCGCAAGGAATACATGCACCAGCTCACTGCCTACCAGGGCCAAGTCGCTTGTGCAAGCTACGCACGTGAAGTTCGGCTCGATGACGCGCGTGCCATCGTGCAGAGCGGGGCGTCCTGGGGCCGCTTGCTTCTGGACACTCGCACTGGCCAGCCCAAACTGCGGCGGCCTGTCTTCCAGCTCTTCTCGAGCGACAAGCAGAAGCGCGTCATGGAGGATCTCGTCAAACGCGGCGTGCAACTCACGCTCGAGAGCGACCCCGAACAACGCTCGATCGTCGAGCGACAACGCCAACAGCGCCACGCTCTCGAGGCTGGCGGCGGCCCTAGTGGAGGCATGGCAAGTGCCATGAGTGGCTCACGCAAACGTGAACCAACTCCCGCACAAGCACCTCTTCCTCCCTCTTCTAGCAGCAGCAGTGACGGAAGGAGGGCGAGCCGCAAGCTCACGTTCGCAATCCCCGCAACAATCAAGGAGAAAGGCAAATCGTAATGATAAAATGGTGGTTATATCGTACAGCTTCGTCGGCTAGTCCAACTAAAGCATGTGGAGAAATGACGAAGATGGTGTCGTTGGCATCCTGTAGACTTATACTCGATCCATTCGTTCGGACCGCACGGCACGCGGAGAGGAACCTGTGTTCGAGCTCGACGACAGCGACGACCGCAGCGCCTGCATGAGCCCCGAGTGGTTCAGCTTCGAGCCGCTGCCGACCATCGGACTCGGGATGTCCTGCTCTTCATCAAACGAGCCCTGCTCCTCCACGATCGGGATATTCTCGTCCCACGACACGTCAATGCTGCCGAGTTCCGAGCCCAACTCCGTCTCTCGAATCGTGTCTCGTTCACGCTCGGTCTTCTGGAGCAGCTTGACCATTTCCGACGGAACCGCAGTGATCGCGGTCACCTTCACACGATCTCCCTCCACAAGCTTGGCCTTCGGCACACGCGTACCCGACAGCAAGATACGAATGTTCTCGCCTCGCGCGATCGGCGTCGCCACCGGCACGGCTTCGATCAATCCAATCGGCAGTGAAATGCCCTTGAAGGCGTAGTGGCCATGGAACTTGAACATGGCAATCGTGCTGCCGTCCAGCTGATCTGGGGGCTCGTGGCCCGTTACGAGCGTGCTTCGATGGTCGCACGTGTGGAAAGAGTTCCACGCGTCGCCGCCGATCAGAATCTGGCCGCCGTGCGCGGCCTTCGCGATACGTGCTGTCTGGTTCACGATGTTGCCGAAGTAGTCTGCGCGTCCACTCGTCTTGTGTGGGCTCACGCTTGCTGGAACGCCCGTCTCGATACCCATCGACATGGAGAACATCAGCTCCTGGTCTTCTTGTTCACGGTTCCACTGGCGGAACTTCTCGCGTATCCGTGACTGGAATTCGACGCACCACATGATAGCGCACGCGGGGTTGAAGAAGGCGAGCATGAAGTCGCCCTGGAGCTCCTGACACTCGTAGCCGTTGTGCTTCCGGAGCAGCTTGCGTGCGATGTTACACAGTTTCTTGATCCGCTCGGCGAGTTCTTCGGCGTGGCATCGCACGAGAGGCCGGGCGCCTTCGATGAACGTGAAGACCATGGTCAGTGGCTTCTGAGCTGACGGAGCGTCACGCATCCCCGGAGCGAGCTGGTTTGGCGACTTGAGTCGGTCGAAGCGACGGAACTCCAAGTCGCGTGGAAGCAGCAGCATGAGCATGACTTCATCGTTGAGCACCATGTGGCAGCCAAGATCTTCCACGACTGGATTGCCGAGCTGCACGAGCTGTTCCTTTAGTCGATCCCAGACGCTGTCGCTGAGAATGATCTGGCCGCCGTACGCGAACTCGCTCACTGTGTTGGTCCACTTCACAGCGTCCGCTAGAGACTTCTCCGTGGGCACGTCCGAGTCGGCCGCGTGGATCACCATCCGGACGCGGAAGCCCCTGTACAGCATGATCTGCTTACGGGAACGACCCTGTGGGCGAATGGATTCCTCTCGCATGTCCGAAAACTGTTTGAGCAGCTTGTCGTTCCAAGCAGCGTACACCAGACTCAACTGCAGCGACAGACACCACTTGGCCGCGTGGAACTCGGAGTTGAAAGCGATCACAAATAGACCCGAGCGCGAGTGGCTGAGCACCTCCTGGCCGCCGTACTCGTTCGACAACCGCGACAGCACCGTGTGTTCGTACAGCATCTTGGCCTCATCCATGAGGTCTCTCGCTTGGCCCATCATCTCGCGGAACCCTTGTACAGACACCTGCACGAGAACGACCTTCTCCCAGCGCACAGGGGGCACGAGATCACCGAGCTCCGTCTTGATCTTGGGCGCCGACGACTTCTTCGTCAGCGGCGCACTGTGGTCGTTGCGGATGTTGTTGTCCGCAGTCATCGTAGGCACCGACCACACCGTGATGGGGGTCTCGCGGCGGTGCGTCTCCCCTTGTTGTTGCTGCTGCTGGTTGTTGGACGGCTGCTGGGTACCCAGCGTCTTGAGACTGTGGTGGACCGTGAGGTTCGGTCGCGCGGTCGCTGGAACTGGTCGTGGCGACGAGGCCACGAGCGCCGTGGGCGGCTGCAGATGCCTCGGCAGCTTGGACGTGTGGAGACCGCTCGTCAGAAGCGTCGTCTCGCCGGCCCGCTGCTGCGCGTTGGCGGCTCCTTCTCTCGATCCGACCAGCTCGTCCACGTCGTCCACGATCTCCACACTGTTCGACAAGTGCAGCAGCGGCGCGTGGTTGTGCGAGCCGCTCGACGTCACCGACTGGTCTTCGTACTGGACGAAGCCAAAGTCGCGGGGCGAGCGCGCGCCGCCGTCTCCGATCTCCGCCGCGTTGCGCATCTGGCGCAGGTTGTTGCTACTGCCGTTGTTGTTGTGGTTGTTCATGTGGTTCGTGAGGCTGTTGAGGCTGCTGGCGCCGCCGTTCGGGCGGCTCGAGACGTTGCCCAGACTCGCGTTGCGGCCCAGCGTGTTCATGTGGCGCATCTCTTCGTCCACGCCGTCGTCGCGGTGCACGTGCTGCAGGTACGGTGCCAACTCACGTACAATGTCGTTACGCGGCAGACAGCGCTCCAGCACGCGCATGCAGCACCACCAGCACACGCCGCCCGAGCCGCTCGCGCCCGACATTTCGCTCTTAATGGTGAACGAGCTTCTTCCTCCGGTCGTCTCTCGCAAGACGACTAGAGATCAAAACGGCGCCTACTCGCGGGTCGTAATCGCCTTGAATTCACGGGGTAGCGTCGGCTTCGTCGGCTTCCTTCCTCGCGCCGTGTGCGTGCGTGCGTGTGTCCGAGCGGGAGTATGGACGTCGCCTGTCCTGTCCCCGTCCTTCCGTGGCTTTCTGTTCGGAGGAAGCCTCTGTTCCTTCCAGTTTGACTCGCAATTAGGGCGGTTTGGGTTTTTTTTACGAAGGGAGGTGCGGACCGTCGCTTATGGTGCTGGATGCTGACTGGACGCATTCGGGGTTCAATTTATGGTG
Source organism: Pythium sukuiense (assembly GCA_023334995.1). Lineage (NCBI taxonomy): Eukaryota > Oomycota > Peronosporomycetes > Pythiales > Pythiaceae > Pythium > Pythium sukuiense. Next base: position 32,933 of record JAADVL010000265.1, read on the forward strand.
CGTTAATGTTGCGAAAAACATAACCAAGTGGTCATTTATGTTGCACGATGTGGCGGTGGAGCTGCCGGCTCCCGTAAAACTGCAGGCGCTGGTGAGAACAGACGTGCCACCCATCATCTCGTGATGTCACTCAAATGAAATAGAAATGATGTCACTCGGGGGAAACAGAACACAGTTATATCGAAGTACTGCACCTGGAGCAACTATTCGAAGGTCCTCTATTCAGCAACTTCTCAAACGTGCAACTATTCGAGTGTTGAGCAACTATTGAGCAACTTTTTACCAGTCTATTCATCTTTTCAGCAACTATTCACCTATCGAACAACTTTTCCACTAAAAAAATACCAGATATATTTCATACATTGCGAATGTTTCAAGAAAGATATCCAAATAGTTGGAAAGTTGCACGAGAAGGTGAATAGTTGTAGTAAACTACATTTAGAATACGTGAAAGTTGGATAGTATACCGAGATAGAAAATAATTTTCATAGCCTAAAAAGGGAACGTCAGGTGAAATGAGGGATTCGGGAGGAGCTCACAGTGTCCCGTAGCTCCCTCGTCGAGGTTGCTCTTCGTTCTTGCTCCAGATTCGGAATCAAATGAGAATGGCATCTTGGCGTGGAAGTGCTCGCGAGGGGCGCGGGGTTACTGACAAGACGGCAATGTAGTCGACAGGGACGACTCTATGAATACTAGCGTGGCTGTGACCGTGCGCTCCCGAGCGGAGATCCATGATGATGAAGCCGGGTCAAGCCAGTCGACTAAGATCCGTCCGTGACAGCGCCGTGCTATCTTTAAGATCCAGCGAGCGTGGTTCCGATTCCTGTCCCGTCGAATTGGATGGCGACTACAGCTTGTCTGAGCTCGACGAATCGTTTGTCAACAACCAGCGTCGCAGCAGCGCGAGCGACGACGGCGGACAGTGGGTCGACGAAATCGTCAAGATCGACGAACAGTACCAGAGCTCGATCTCAAACCCGGCGCGACCACCAAGCCGCTCGATCATGGACCGCCTTCGCTCGATCAAGAGCAGCATGAGCCGCACAGAGAGCGACGCCTCCGAGTTCTCGCGCGACCGCTAGACTCGAACGCGTGCCCAACATCTTTCAACTGTGTCGTGTCCGCTGTCGCGACCAAACGCTTCTCAGCAATGGCCACATCACTCAGATTGTACACCACACCATCTTGGAGAGTCTGATCGATGGCACATTTGGAAGCTGTCGTCTGCCGTTGATCCGGTTAGTAGGCTGGTGAACGACGTGCTGATCGGAGTGCCGAAATCGGCAAGTAGCTGAGTGCAGATCACATCGTCACCAACGAGGTCTTCTTCGTAAACTGGCTCACAGGTCTCGCCCACGGACAACTTCTCGAACGACTGAAGTAGCTCTTGCTCAGCAAACGCGGCAATATGGTCCACTTCGTCATTTTCTTGAGCTGAGCTCGGGCCCTGCACTGGACTCCAGTCCTCGCCAAGAGCGTGGCATGTTGACAAGAGTAGCGTCAAGATTGTCCGCCAACTCCTAGAAGCTTTTTTGAAGCGATGCGTCCCTGCGCCATCAAGTACTTGACGGTTTGCTCACAGAGAGCTTTTTGCGTGGTTGCGCTTCTGGAGATCATTCAACACCACTTTTTCGGACACTTCATTGCGACGAAGCAGCCGGTGGGCCACTGGATGTCTGGTAGCACTTAGAGGAGGAAAAAGTATGGTTCCAGTCGCTTCACTCTATGGATTCTCGATGAGCACCACTTCCGACGCCAAAGAACGCAGACGAATGGTCGACAACTCCTTGATGGCGGTGCTGAGATCACTGGGAAGAATCACCGCGTCGCTCGTCAACCATCGCCTGTGGATCATTGTAGTCGCCGCGGCAACCGCAGCGCAAACGGCGCAGGCCACGAACAACAAGTGGCGGCACGGAAGGCCGCTACCAAGGTGAAAGTGGCACGAACACGACCAAGTTCGAGAGTCAACGGTGACTTCTATAGCACGCACTCCCGCGACACACACCACGTGCTTGGATCCAACGCGACGGACTTCCAGGTAGGACGCAGATTGAGACACGTACTTGTTCCATTGTGCTTTAGTGGGTTTTCCCCGGGAGGTCGACAATGTACCCACCAAAAGGGGGCATTTTGTACCCTTTTGCAAAAGTGGTGGGTACACTCGGATCTGTTTCAATGATTTTGGATATATTTCATGCCTCCTGATTGGCTGGAACAATTCAGAAGGTGTCCGTTGGGTACATCTGTGAGATATCTCAGCATAACAAAAGGGTTTTGGTCAGAATAGACTTGGTTTCACTATTCGATGCAATCCCTGTTGTAGAATTCGGTTCGCGTAAGGGTTAACCCTTTCGTTAACTCACCCGCCGCCGACGGCTATCCCGTCGTGGACGGGATAAGCGTTTCTGGATAATAGACTGGAAACGTTTTAGTAAAACCTCAGCCATTTAGCCAATCAAAGGTGAGTATGCCCAAGGTTGAACTTCAGCGCCATGATCTAAAGCGGACCCGAGTAGCCAATCACAGATGAATTGAAGAACTAATTCTCGTCTAATAAACAATTTTGTTTCCACCACCCGTGAAATATTTCGGCAATGCCGCCAGTTGTTAGCCACTCGTTTGGAGGAACAATACCACTCGGCGCTGACATACTCTGCTGGATTCTTCGCGCTGATCCAACATGGAGTACGAAGTCGAGTCGATCGAAGGTGACAAGTTCGTGCGAGGGCGAGGTGGCCGCCGTGTACGGAAATACTTGGTGCGCTGGGTTGGGTATGCGGAACCGACATGGGAGCCTGCTACAAACCTCACTGGGTGCGTGGATAAGCTGGCAGCCTACAACGCCCGCCGGAGCGCCGGCGTGGTTGCATTCCCGCCTTCGTCGTCATCTCCACCTAGTCAACAACTGGCTCGTGTAAGCGACAATGGTGCTCGGGATGGCGGCGTCGAAGGCCATGATCTGAGCCCCACGGTTCGTCGACGGGACCACGGCGAAGCTACGGACTCAGCAGTCAGCGAAAACGACGGCAGCGACGAGCAAATGGATGGCGAAGGCCGTGATCTGGGCCCCTCGGTTCCTCCGCCGGACCACGGCGAGGCTAAAAAGGACTCAGCTGTCAGCGAAAACGACGGCAGCGACGATCACATCGATTACTACGCTAACGTCTACGAATCTGACTACCAGCCGGAAGACAATGCCGAAGACGAGGGATCTGAAGATGAAGAGATGAAGGACTCCAGTGAACCGCGTCGGACGGACGCCAACGGGGCGAGGAGCAAGACACCGATAAAAGCCACGTCGAACCGGAGCAAGGCTGCGCCAATGGGGAAGAGGAAGATCTCCAGAAACCAAAGCCACCTCCCAAGATTCTCCGGCGCAACGTGGCTCGACTGACGCCAACGCGGGATCATTATTTGAGCGGCAGTGAGCGGTTCGACTCGGATGCATTTCTCCAGTCTGATGGTGCCAGTTCCGGCTCGGATTTCGACGTCAGCTCGGACGATGTTGTTGACTCGGACGTTGCCAGCGACTCCACCGGTAGCGACAGGGATGATATCAAGACGATTGTCGTGGTCGACCAAGATGACTCCGATGAAGATGTCCTCGACGAAGCGCCACTAGCCGAGCTATCGGCCGTCGAACCTCGTCAGATGGCAGATGACGGCTTCGTTGATGCGTACTACGGACCGCATCGAACTCTCGCGTATGAGGCTTCAGACCTATTCGAAGAACCACCCACGCTGACACCTGAGGCTGATCTAGCTGCACAAAGCATGCAACCGATCGATGTGTTCTTCTTCTTCTTACCCAAGAAGCTATGGCGGAACATCGCACAGCAGACGAAAACGTACGAGGAGGCGTCTCGGCCGCAACGAATCGCGAAGGCGAGGGCACGCTTCGATTCTCTGCCAGAACGGCAAGCAGCGGCTAAGCTCACTCGGGCTCGTAACAAGATCGAGAAGTTTGCTCCGATTACACCCCCTGGAAACACTCCGTGCTATGGGGCTCCTTATTGCGAGATCGCTGAATCCTTTCAAGTCAGGCATTGAGCTGCATTGGGCGAAGGACGCTCATGGCGCCATCCCTGCTGGAACTTGGTCTCAGTATATGGGGCGGCAACGCTTTCGCGATATCTTCAGGTTTCTTCACTTCAGCGACAACAATGACCCGC
>JAADVL010000266.1:0-37050 GCA_023334995.1 Pythium sukuiense
GATCGACAAGTGATGACGCTCCAATAGAAACGCCAAGTGGTACGTCGCTGACAGACCGTACCGATTCTTCATCACAAGATGCATGGCCACAAACGACAGTGCCTGCAGGAACGAGCACAGCGCGATGGACTGCACGGCTTGTGTGAGTGCTTCTGGGTGGAAGTAGAGATGGCGTAGTCATGTGTTGTACTGGGCTCCATCAAACTGGCACGTGACAGCGACGAAGATGCCGTTGACGAGTGGGATCGCGACCTCCAAGTACTCGACCAGTAGCACGGACTCGGCTGCGTTCACGAGTGTGAGAGCCTGTGTCACGGTTGGTGACATGGCCTCCGAAGTTGTTGTATCGGACTTGTCGTTGGTCTTGTTGTCGACGACCAAGTGCCGTACCGTGCCATTCGTTGGTGGATCCATGAACAGCTTCACTGTCACCAAGCAATGAAGCACGTCCACGCTCATGATGATAGCTGTTGCGATCTGAGAAGGCGAGTTCTGCAGGATCATACTCTGATACAGCGAGGCACAGATCTCAATGCCACTCGCCGCGACCTCGGTGCTGAAGTCCTTGAGCTCTCGTGCGTGCTTGCGAAGCTGTCGCTTGAGAATATGCTTCACCAGTGGAAAACAAAGTGGTGGCGGTGTCCGCGTCCACTGTGGCTGCCCCTTGTCATGCTGCCAAAACAGGCACTACGCGACGTGGCCAGGCTCCCATGGTGGAAAAAGATGTCGCGGGAGAGCAGTCTCAGTGGAGTGGAGACTTGTCGGTTGCTTCTGAGATCTGGACTTGCAGGGCTCCTAGGAAATAGTATCAGTACTGAGGCGCGGGTCCGTGCGGAATCTCTTAGCGTAGTACTGATTCTAGATAATGTGTGCTAGGATGGAACGCAGGAAGTCTTGCCACCTGCATTCCGCTTGGTATCCTATGTGATAGGCAAAGCGGCAACATTTTGATCAAAGTAACTTATCTGTGTGCTATCAGCCTTATTCGGATCATTTGAATCGAGAGCGGCGATAGCGGCGAGTTTTGATGATGTGTCTTTCCAATTTCGAGCTTGGTGATGTATATCTAATATGATGGACTCCTAGCCACTTGCACACATCTCACGGGTCCTATCTATGCCGATGTGTCCACTCCACTTCAATGCGTGCTGCTGGAGGCTGTGAACCTGCGTGCAGCCAAATGAGCCTGGACCTCGTCACAGATTCATCACTGTTTTATTCATCCTATTTACTGCGGATTATTGTTTTCGTCCAGGAAATACAATATCATATTGCACCAATAATACCAAATATCGAGATTCAACCACCCATGCGGGACAAAGTCATGTTTTTATCCATTTTCGGGACGTTAGATCCCCAATCTAGGAAGATAATCGTGGATTCTACAGCTTTACGGAAGCGCAATACGCAAAAATACCTTGGAAACTACTGCAATTTTTATAATTGTGGCGGGCCATACTGGACTGCGGATTAGTGACAAATCGATGGCTTCCGTATATTCCATACTGTATTCTAGGAGCCCTGCTCCGGCCATGACGAAGTTTTTTGCCATGCGACGTACTTCTATTTGCAGCCCATGGGCGATTACTTGTAGTCAGAAACTAATAGTGGGTCTGTGGGGCAAGCTGACTACCTAGCGACCGTCATTGGATGTCGACGATACGTTCGCTCTCTAATGTAGCGATCTTACGTAGCTTCCGATCTAGTTGAACCCAGGACAACCAGGCTGGGAGTTTCATCTCGAAAGTGTCCTAAATCATTCCTAATATAGATGAGACCCTAATTTGAGAAGCCAAAAGCATGATTGGAAATTTGAATGGACTTTTTATGGCGATGTGGACGACCCATGTGACTCTCGAAGCATCGCGGCAAAGTCAAATTTGAAGGAGAAGTCGACGCCAAAGTGAACACCCGTGAAGTGCAAAATGATCGGCAGCCATGCAAGCGTCTTGCCCACGATGGAAGCTTGGTGTCTCTCCAAGAGAAACGCCAAGTGCTTCACGGCCGAGAGCCCGTAGCGGTGCTTCATCACCAAGTGCATAGCCACGAAGGACAGTGCCTGCAGTGCAGCGTAGAGTATGATGGAAAAAATAGCACGCCTCAGAGACTCCGGGTGGAGATAGAGACTTCGTAGTCGCGTGTTGTACTGCGATCCGCTGAATTGGCACGAGATCGCGACGAAAAGCCCGTTGACAAGAGGAATGGCGACCTCCAGGTACTCGACCAGCAGAATCGACTCGGCGACGTTCACGAGACTCAGAGCTTGCTCAACAAGCGGCGAGGCTGGTAGGACCTTCGTCGATGTCTCAGAGCTCGCGGCGTCTACAGTCGCAGGCGTTGACATGATCTCATCACTGCCTCGGATTCGCGATCGAGAGGCTGCACGGATCAACCGCGCTTCCGCCCACCGCGCGAAGCTCGCAGGCCGAACGCCGTGGACGCCGTCATCCCCTTTTGACTGGTCGTCGGTCGTCCGAGGGAGCTGCTGCTGTTGCTGCTTGAGCTCTTCGAATGCTGACGACACGATGAGATGCTGAGGCACACCGTCCAACTGTCGGTCCATGAAGAACTTGACCACGACAATGCCTTGCACCACGTCGACGCCCATGATGATAGCCATCGCGACCTTGGACGGCGCGCTCTGCATGATCATGGACTGGTACAGCGCTGCGCAGATCTCGATGCCACTGACCGCGACCTCGGTGCTGAAGTCCTTGAGGCCGCGCGTTTGCGTGCGTAGAAGGCGCTTCATCAGGTGCTTGAGCGCTGGAAACAGCACGGTCAAAAGCACTTGGTACAGTGTCGACACGCGGCCGAAAAGCACGGAAAACGCAGGGTACAGCACGAGCTGCAGCGTCTGGAAGTTGAGCGCCGGCACGTATCGCCAGACTGCGTCCATGAGCTGCTTGTCGCGCCAGCAGCGCTTGCCGAACGCGACGACATGCCCTGCTGCCATGGCCGTGTTGGCGACGCCTGACACCACGATCCAACTCATCGGGATCGGAAACCTCCACACGACCGCGAGCAAGAGAGCGAACGCTGATGTGACTGTGGCTGTCACCGCCGTGCCTATGAGAACGTGGCTCCATGTGTACACGACGTCTGACAGTCCTGTGCTGGCTCGCCAGTGCATGAACGTGCCAAGATAGATGACAAAGCACAAGAGGAAGGTGTTGAGCAGATACCCGGGGTTCGCCAAGACGCCTCTCGGGTCGAGCGGGTCCTGAAGCGGCACGAAGGACGGCAACAGCGCGCACACGAGTCCGTACACTGGGGTCGTGACAATCACCCAGGCGACACGCCAGCGGGACACCGTCTCGACGTATCGCTGCAGTGCCAAGAACTTCTCGATCGAGTACTCGCTCTGCACAGCAGGTCGCGCGACGTCCGCCGGTGTCTCTTCCTTTTCAGAAGCCTCCAGAGGCGCCACCTTCTCCGGCATCGTGGTATGATAACACCCCAGCAAAGCGAGCGTTGTGCTGGCGGGGCCAGCGATCCACGCAAGTCTATTTTGGATTCGCCACGGTTCCAACCGCCCATGGAGATCACGTGTCGGCGTTCTTCAACATGGCCGCGTAGTCGAAGCGGAAGCTGAAGTCCACGCCGTAGTGGACGCCAGCAAAGTGCAGGATGATCGGCAGCCACGAGAGGCTCTTGCCCACGATGGAAGCCTGATGTCTGTCCAGCAGAAACGCCAAGTGGTACGTGGCTGACATGCCGTAGCGGTGCTTCATTACAAGGTGCATCGCCACGAAGGACAGCGCCTGGAGCAGTGCGTAGAGCCCGATCGAGCCGAGCGCGTGAGGCAGCACCTCTGGATGCAAGTAGAGATGGCGCAGTCGTGTGTTGTATTGGGCGCCGCTGAACTGGCACGACACGGCCACGAACAAACCGTTCGCCAGAGGGATCACGACCTCCAGGTACTCGACTAGCAGGATCGACTCGGCGGCGTTCACCAGCTCCAGCGCCTCTCGCACCACCGTGGATTTGGCCGGCTTCGACGCCTCCGACACTGCGCGCTGCTTGACGTCTCGGATAGTGGCTTCTCCGTCTGTGAGCTCTTTTCTTGGCAACTCAAGCTCCCTCCAGGCCTCCTTCATGATCAAATGCCTTGGCTTGGAGTGGTGCTTCCTGTCCAAGAAGAACTTGACCGTGACCAGGCCCTGCACCACGTCCAAGCCCATGAGGATCGCCACCGCTACGCGGGACGGCGCGTTCTGGAGAATCATGCTCTGGTACAGACTCGCACAGATCTCGACGCCACTCACTGCCACTTCCATGCCGAAGTCTTCGAGCGGGTGGGTGTACTTCTTGAGCAGCTTCTTCATGACGTACTTGATCACGGGGAACACGAGCGTGAGCAGCACCTGGTAGACGGACGAGACGTGGTCGAACAGCACCGAGAACGCCGGGTACAAGATGAGCTGCGTGGTCTGAATTGCCATGGCGGGCACGTAGCGTCGCAGGCCGTCACGCAGCTCCGTGTCGTCGCGGAGCCGCGAGCGGAAGGCCACCAGAAAGCCGCTCAAGATGGCCACGCCCGCGACGAACGACCACACGATCCAGCCCATGGGCACGGGGAACCGCCACGCGAGTGTGGAGGCCACTGCGAACGCGTACTGCACGAGCACGGCCGTGGTTGTCACGACCAGCAGATCACGATTGGAGAACACGCTTGTCGAGAGCCCAGAGCCGGCTCGCCAGTGGAGGAACGCGCCCAGGTAGATGGGGAAATACAGCAGCAACACGCTGGCCAGGAAGCCCGGGTTGGCACGCACGCCACGAGCGTCGAGCGGGTCTTGCTGTGGGATTAGTGATGGCAGCAGAGCGGCCACGAGGCCGTAGAGCGGCGTGGACACGAGCACGTAGGCCACACGCCAGGACGACGTCACGGCGGTGTACTGGTGCAGCGCACGGAACTTGTCCAACGAGTACGTGAACGCCGGCGAAGAGGAGAAGGAGCCCAAGGCCGTGGCCGAGGCGAGCCGGGCGGGGAGAGGCGCCACGCGGACGTGGCTGACAGTGACAGGCGTCTTCGTCATCGCTGCAAGGGCCTTGGCTGGCAGTCGCCACGCGTGGAAGCATTGGCTTCACGCAACGGCGTGCCTTAGTAGGGGCTATGAATAGAACGCTGACAACTGCCAGGCTAGAGATCAAAGCGATAATGAAACGACACAAGGAGATTGAAGGTACAAGGTTCCTTTTTAGGTTCTAATGCAGAAAGAGTGAAAGGCTTTGTCCGTAGACTCGGGAACTTCCTCGCAAAATGCACTTGAAAAGGCGTGGAAATAGAGGGGGGAATTGCGACTCACACACACTGAGCTACTGCACCCTTACAAAGAGCGCAGCAGGCCAGCCATGGCGGACGACTTAGTCCTTGTACTCGACGGCGGTGACCTTACCAAGCATCTTAAGACGGTTCGAGTCCATCACGGCGATACGGGCAAGACCCTGGCAGTTCTCGAACGTGTCGAGGTAGAGCAGAGCCGTTGGCTCAAACACGACCTCGGCCTGCTCGAACTGCGAGAGCTCATCCGGCTTGTCGACCTTGACGTTGCCCGTCTTCTTCGACATCTTCCAGTTGATCTCCGACATGCGGCAGGCCACACGGGCCGTACGCGAGAAGATCACTGGGCAGTAGCCGCGCTTGAGCACGCCTGGGTGCTCCTGCACGAAGACCATGGCCGTGAAGCTCTTGACTGGCTTCAGGATGCCCTCCTTCTCGAGGTAGATGACGTCGCCGACCTCCACCTTCTCGTCCTTGGAGATACCCTTGATCGACATACCGACGTTCTCACCTGGGCCAGCGGCCGCAAGCTGCTTGTGGTGCTGCTCGATCTGGAACATCTTCTTACCGCGGAGACCCGACGGCGTGAAGCCGACGATGTCACCTGGACGGACGGTGCCCTGCTCGACACGGCCACAGATAATCTGTCCAACACCCTTGATGTTGTAGATGTTGGAGACTGGGAGACGGAGTGGGCCCTCTGGGTTACGAGCTGGCGGCTTGATGAGCTTGTCCAGCGCGTCAAGGATGGTGAAACCCTCAATGGTCGTGTCCTTGTTGAGGTTGGCCTTCCATCCCTTGTACCATGGGCACTTGTCCGACTTGGTGACGAGGTTGTCGCCGTTGAAGCCCGAGTATGGGATCACTGGCACACGCTTTGGCTTGAAGCCAATGGCGGTGACCATCTTGATGAACTCCTCCTTGATCTCGTTGTAACGGGTCTCCGACCAGTCGCACGAGTCCATCTTGTTGATGCCGACAATGATCTGCTCAATGCCGAGCAGGAACAGCAGACGCGCGTGCTGACGGGTCTGGCCCTCATCCACACCGAGCTTGGCGTCGGCCTTGGCGATAGCGGCCTCGAAACCACCCTTCTCGGCTGGCACGAGGATCAGACCGGCATCCGCCGAGCCCGAGCCAGTGATCATGTTCTTGATGTAGTCCTTGTGGCCAGGGGCATCCACGATCGTGTAGTGGTAGTTGGTCGTGAAGAACTCCTTGGTGTTACACTGGATGGTCACACCACGCTCACGCTCCTCCTTACACGTGTCCATGTAGTAGGCAAACGCGAACGACGACTTGCCCTTGGCGTCGGCCTCCGCCTGGAGCTTGGCCATCTCACGCTCGCCGATGCCGCCGAGCTTGAAGATGAGGTGGCCGGTCGTGGTCGACTTGCCGGCATCGACGTGGCCACAGACCACGAGGGACAGGTGCTGCTTCTCAGACATCTTGAACTGGATGAAGGGGGTTGTTAGTTCTCCGCCAAAACGAAAATGAAAGAGGTCGGGGGAGCCACACACCAACAGAGACCAAGACCACCCGGTCGGAGGAGAGGATCCGCCGGCCAGCGGAGCGGCGGGGGGGGGAGGAGATCCGCTAATCTGAGGCGGAGCGAAGAAAAGCGCTCGGAGCCACCAGTTTGTAGGGGTTTTGATTGGTGGTAAATGGATTTAGAGGGAAATTATTGGTGGAAAAGGCATCTGGGTCGGCGATCAGATGCGAAGAGGCCGACAGCGCAGGGACAGGGGAAGGGCTGGTCAACCCATGCTGACGCCATCAAGTTGACAAGCTTGGTTTGATTCGTGGTAAATAGGTAAGAAATGCGGTGATTGGCTGGAATCGATTGAAGGAGGAGGATTCTTCCATTTTAGGAGGGCTGTGATTGGTGGAAATAACGGGAGGAGGGAATGGACAGGTCTCCAAGTTGCAACACGTGGACCACCGAGTGGGCTGCTGCCACGACCCAGGTGGGTTGACTTCGTCTACACAACGCGCCACCGACTATTGAGTACCCACTTGAACCACTCGCGAATGGCTACGACGGCGGAAGGATGGCGAGAGAACCCAGAGCTGCGCGTGTGCGGCGGCGCTGGTGCCACTGCTGACGCCGCGTGGCCATGAGAATCCACTGGTGGAGATCCGACGCATGTGGTGGGTGGCGGAAGCGCGTCGAGAGACTCGGATCCCAGCGAGAGAGAGCTCCGGAAGCAGTCTCTTGGATCCGCGTGGACGCCGTGGGAAGATTCTCATGGAAGAGGGAGCGAGAGAAGGCGAGTCGACGATGGGGGATTGCGTAGGTGATTACGCACGACGTGGCTTGGTAAGCAGCAACCGTGGATGAAGAAGAGGAGGCGTGGATGTGATGATGACGGTGAGGGGGCGATTGATGCCTCTGAGTGCAAGATACGTGAGGGGAATGGGCCTTGTGGATGGACTGGTAGACTAGAAGAGCGCTAGTTGGTGGCTGGATGGAGTGAGGGGTGGTCTTGTGGACGAGAAGCGCCATGTTGAAGCCAGAGAAGCCGGTGGAAGCCCCCAGAATCGGCCTGGGATCGGAGACGAGAGACCTGGTTTGCTGGAACGATGGGGGGTCTGTAGAAGGACAGCGTTGACAGGTCGAAGCGGTAGTGGAGGCTGTAGATCCATGGGATGTAGCTGTCGAATGTCGTCCCCCAAGTCGCCTACCGCACCCACTCGTCGCAGGTGTCGATTGCCTTCAACGCCTTCAACGTCGGAACGCTCTTATATCAGTAGATTTCATTCATCGACGCTTCAACCAACTGAATTGAGATAGTTTCCGCTTGGTTCTTGTCGATTGCGAGTCCGCTTCTTGACCACCCTCGTAGCGCTGGTGATGCGTAGTAGCTAGCAGTGCTCAGTGTGTGGCATTCACCACTGGTCCCAGGTCTGGAACTGGAACTGGAACGAGAAGTCGGTGCCGTAGTGGGCGGTCGTGAAGTAGAGGATCACGGGCAGCCACGCGATCATCTTGCCCTGGATCGGCACGCGGTGGCGCGTCAGCACGAACGCCAACTGGTAGCCAGCCGAGAGTCCATAGCGGAGCTTCATCACTACGTGCATAGCGAGAAAGGACAGCGCCTGCAGCGACGCGTACACCAGAATGGATTGCGTGGCCTTGGCGAGCTTGGTCGGGCTGTGGTAAAACACGCTCAGGCGCGTGTTGAACGTCGAGCTCGGGAGCTGGGACGCGATGAGCAGGAACACGCAGTTGACCAGCGGCACCATGACTTCGAAGTACTCGACCAGCAAGATGGTCTCGGCGACGTGCGTCACGATCAGCGCCTCGTTGATGACCGATCGGCTCGAGGGTCTCCGGCTGGGCGACCTGGACAAGTGGGCTGCTGTAGGGATGGCCGGACACACGGCAGCTCTGGATTTGGAGTTGCTCGCACTGCTCTTGGACGGCGCCACGCGCTGCTTTCGTAGTATGCTCAGAGCCTTTGGAACGAGCTCTTTGCGTGGCACGGACGTTGGTCGGTCGAGAAAGAACTTGATGGACACGAGTCCGTGCACGACGTCGAGCACCATGAGCACGACCAGCGCCACGTACGACGGCGCCGTCTGCATGATCATGGACTGGTACAACGACGAACAGATCTCGACCGCACACACCACGACCACGCCGTGCTGGTCGGTGAGGCCACTGGTAGCACGCTTCAGGCACTTCTTGATACTGCTTTTAGCGAGTGGTAGCAGCAGCGCGACGCCGATTTGGAAGTTGCCTCCAACGTGGTCGAACAGGACGGAGATGGCAGGGTAGATCACGACTTGGAGCACTTGGATCAGCAGGCCGAGGCCGTACAGGCGAACGGCGGCGAGCAGCTCTGGTCGCTGCCAGCATTTGGACCGAAGCACGAGTACGTGGCCGAGGCTGGCACTCACGAACCAGAGGCACGCGCCCACGACCCAAACGAACGGGATGGGGAAGCGCCAGCCCTCGGAGAGGGGGGAGATGATCACGACGTGAATCGCAGCACAGCACAACGACACCAGCGCGACTTCACGAAGCGAATACACCGACTGAGGCACCTTCGTCACGGCGAGAGAGGAAGCAACCGTCCCGGCGGTGATGAAGAGCACAATGAGAAAGACGTGGCCGTAGAACGCCGCAGTCGCGCCGAAACGAAGTGGCTGCAACGGGAGAAACGCCGGCACCAGGGATGCCACGAAGCCTGGAAGCGGAGCTGCCAAGATCGTCGCCGCGGCTTGCCATGGACTCGTTTGTTCAACGTAGGCGTGGAGATCGAGCAGCTTGGCGACTGTGTAATGGCCGGCCGGCTCGAAAGTCGAGAGTGAGAATGACGAGTAGCGCGATTGCAATTGCCGTGGCTTCATCAGCGCAGGCGCATTGAACACAGATGGCGGGTTCGCGTAAAAGGTAGCCGTCGTTCAGCACTTGGCGTCTTGACTTGCATTGCCATCGTGCGTTTGCCAGGATTAGACTGCGTTGCTGATCTGGATGCGGTGCCCAAGATTGGTTTCTTGCATTTGTCGCACAGCCTGTGAGCTCCTGTCATGACATACAGAGTCAACACAAACATCCATCCTGCCCTTCTCGAGCCGAGGAGAGTAATGAAGGTTGGATCAAGACTACCAATACAAGAAGCCCAGCAATGGAGTAGCATTCACGACCCGCAGCGGACTTACTTCTTGAATCTGAGGAGGCTTGGCTCGACCTATAGTGGCTCATACCCTGGCATATTCGCGTGTGACTGCGGCATTCAGGCAAGACACTGGGAAGATCCCTATCACCTGGTGAGGCGCCGTCGCAATGAGATGATCATCACACCTCTACTTGTTTGTCTCCTGCGTCTGGCATCATCACACACCCGTGAGGATCCCAAGTCGCCATCCTTAGCGCAAACAACGCGACTTACCATTGTCGGATCCGAGGATGATCATATCCACGGCGTCCATCCTTCGTACATCACGCAGAGGTTATCCACATTCGTTGCCGAGCGAATGAGCCACGCCGACTGCTCGTCGATCGATAGTGGCTCGCTCGACCCGCACTCCACGACCACTCCGTTGAGCTTCTCTTCGATACGCGCCACTACATCCGCCCCGTATCGATTTTCCTCTTGAAACCCAGCGATGGGTCGGAGCGGAACGCTGAGTGCCTGTCCATTTTGAAGATCGTCGTCCGAGGAATCCATCGGGTTCTCGTCGTCTGCCGGTAGTAGGTCTCCGTCAAGCTCCCTGCTGTCGGCAACGTCGTCTCGGCCGTCTTCTTCAGCCTTCGTGAGCTCATCAGCCACATTGGCGGCCGTGAAGAAGCTCTTGCAGCACGCTTGAAGCAACTGATTGGTCTTTGAGCACAAATCATCGCCGACATCTTCGTCTCCGTCGTCAGCCGCAGCGCTTGTTGCGTGTAGCAGCTCCTGGATCGCGTGGATGGCTTCAGAGGTGTCCCCGTTGTCAAGCACGACTCGAGCAGATTTCACAAATTCACTCAACGCTCGCGCCACAACACTTGCAGCTCGAATCATCTCGTGGTGAGTCTTCTCATGGTCCACCAACACGTCGTGGAGAGAATCCATGAACGTTGTCGACTCGACACTCCGGAGGAGAATCTTAATCAGTCGCTCGTTCTCTGAAAGCATGAAAGATGCAGTGGGCTCGGCCGCCGGAACCTCAATCTCACAACTCGTCGGCAACCCCAGCGACTTCAGCAAGCGGCTCATAGCACTCACTGGCTTCAACAGGAGGCGCACGCGTTCGAGCGTCTCTGCATGATGCACCTCCAGTGCTTCCGAAGTTCTCTCCCACGTCTCCGTACTTGCCAGCACCTCTAACTGAGCCTGTGAGGCGTTTCTGCGTGCCTCTTCGAGCTGCTGCTTCAACGCCATCGTGGATGAACTGGCACCACCACGCTGGATCTTCTCAAGACGCTCCACGTGAGCGCAGACTGCCTGGAACAGGGAACAACCCACTTGATCGACTTCGTGCTCAGATTCTGGGGCGGCATTGTTCTCAGCGACATATCCACCGCACACGCGCCCCAACGACGTCTCGATGGCATTCACTCCAACTGCCAATTCTGCCAAAACTCGCGCGACTTCAAACTGGTGCGTGATTTGACTGTAGAAATCTTGGACGTCCTTGCAGACTGTCTGCAGCTCAAGCTCGTACGTAGAGAACCCAAAAGCGCAACTGAAGCTCACTTGAGACGCGACATACTCGAGCTGCTGGGCAACCTCGAGTAACCTGGACTCGATGCGACTTGTTTCTTCGAAAATCATCGGGAACGCTGGTGCCAGTCGGCTAATGCGGCTGAGGATCTCGCGGCCGTGTCCCCCTTCGCTCCAATTCAAGATCGCCAAGTGATGCTCGTGTTCCGCAAGCAGGTTCGACAAGGTGTCGTAGTAGCGTTGTCGGTCTCGCTGGCACACTGTCTTGGCGGATCGCTGGGCCCACCGCGACCAGAGATCTTCCAAAAGCACACTGCACACCTTGAAGTCCGAGTCATTTTGGCCCGTGCCGAGAGCTGGCATAGCCTCGGATGCGAGCTTGTCCACGTAGCTGGAGCCGATGTGAAAGACTTCAGCGTCAATTTTCCACTCACTCGTGACGACGTGTTGGATCATCGTGCGTACGACTGGCACGAGCGACTCGAAAATGAAGTCGCGAAGCGTCGCTGGAATCGCGTTCCTGGACAAGCTGACATCTTCATCACCATGGAACGATTCCGTCTGTATCCATTGCTCGATCTTGACGCGCAAGGTGCTCGTCTCCGAAACGAGTTTGGCCGAGTCCACGTCCACCTCAACTTCACTCATCACCTCTTCCAACCGGTTGAGATTCTCAGAAACGGCTCCGAAGATACTGGCAATGGAAGTTGCACCCCCGTCTCGCCGGACGCTGTCACGCAGCTCTCCGCTCGCGGCAAACTGGGATCGCGACATGGTCTCCGTAGCAAGCCCGACAAGGGCTTCCATCGACTGGAGGATTGACACCAGACTTGCAATGGAGATCTGCATCGAGTCGGACTGGGGCAACTCGTCCGCTTCGCGATACACCAAATCCAGCAGCGACTTCTTCATCGCACCTCGAGAAGTCGACACCATGTCGCGAAGAATCCACATTCCCCGCAAAACCTCGTGAATCCCCTTGATAGATGGGTACTCGCGTAGACTCACCACGTTTCCGTCCTCGTTATCGCGCAGCTTGGCGATTGATGAGAGCATCCATCGAACACAGACGAGCTTGATAACTCGTTGCGTTTGCGAATTCGACAGCTTCATCGCGGAGAAGCGAGTGAAAAATTGCTCGACGGTCGCTTGAATCTCACCATCTTCTCCATGGTTCGCCGCGTGCATTTCAAGCCCAGTATCAACCCCAGCAATCTCTCTGGACAGATGACTGGCAACTCGCTCGTGGTACTTTCGACTGCACTTCGGGCGGACCATCTCGCTCACAATACTTGACATCGCTGCGGGAATGTTCCGACTACCTTCCTCGCTGTCAGATTGGAGCAATGAAAGAGCATCAGAGCAACGTTGGGACCACCGGCCGTACACGTCGTTGATCTTCCGCTCACTCCCCGCCTGTAAATGGCTGCATCGCTGGGTCTTGTAGACTTGCAAGACAAGCATCAATTCGCGGACGATTTGGTTGCTCTGGTCTACCAAGCCAGGAATCTGTTGGTCCAATGCGACGCATTTTGCCTCGAGGCTGGCGAGCATGTTGCTCCAAACCGGGGCTGATGGAGATGGAGGAAGTTGCGTGGCGATTGACAAGATCCGAGCATGCGCCCGGCACAGACTTCCCATAGCAGAGATGCCCGAGAGAGCCTCTTGCGGGTCCACGAAGGCGGCTTGTCTAATTCTTGTCACCATATCTTGAACCTGCTTGTGGCGTCCAAGGCACTCCGCAGCAAAAGCCGACAGTGTAGACTTGTCATTCTCGATCACAGTTTGGAGTGCGTCGAGCTCGACTTGTTCTTCTGGTCGTATCACCATCGCTGCATTGAATTCCTGCTCGGCAGCACCAACCACTTTGTCAGCGCGGCGCTTGGTCTCCGCAGCGCGACTTCGATGCTCACACTGAGCAAGCACGTCGGGTCCTAACCACTCGGCCAATTCACGCATCGACAACACGATTGACTTCGACGTGGTCGCGAAGCGCTCCATGAAGAGCACCGTGTCCTGCCAGCGCTCTCTGGCACGTGACAAGAACAGTGAGAGGTTCACGTTCACGTCCATGCGTTGCTTCGTATCTTTCGAGATCGCTTGGTGATTTCCGTCACCCACCCAATCGATCAACGGGTCGTACACGAATGCCTCCAGCAGAGCGAGCAGGGCTTCTCGCGAGTCAGTGTCCCGAACCACGCGCATCGTGTTCGTGAATGCATTCCGGAAGACTCCCTCCACTCCAGTGAGCCCCAGCGCATCGAGCATGATCGGAGTCAGGCGGAAAGGAACGATCTCTGGCACCTTCAGCTTTCGTCCTTTGTCGAAGCACACGTTGTAGTCGATGTGAAGCAGCTCTCCCGTGTCTGTGCACAGCAGCATGTTGTCGAGGTGACGATCACCCAGACCCATGATGTAGCCAAGGACCGACATGACTGCCGTCGACCGATTGAATCGGTACTGCTTCACCCAGGCATCGGCGAAGTTGTCGCTTTGGAGAGTCAATTCGCGCTTGATCACATTCATCGGTCGGGCAGCAACTAGATCTTCGTAAACACGACGAAGAACGGATTGCGGCCATCGCGATCGTTGAGACGGCGACACGTCTTGGATGCCGAACTGTTTCAATTTCGCGTAAAAAGGAGCCGTCGGCGGTTGCTGCTGTGGCATTGCGATCTGGTCTGCGTCAGTCGCCGTCGACGCTTGGACACTCGCCGCAGTATCTTCTGCTCGACTGGTATAGATCTGGAAAAGCGGAAGCACCTCTGGCACCATCTGGATAAGACCCGCGTCACTGGAAAGCGGCACGACGCTGTAGTTCCGGGCCACCAAATTTCGAGCACTTGACGTCCGATCAGCGCGTAAGAATTCATTCACAGTGCCGAGGAACTGCATCATTCGCTCATCCAAGTGCAGGTCTTCTCGCGCCTTCAGCAAATACCGATGGGACCGGCCATCCGAGCCGACAATTTTCAAACACTTGGGCTTGGTCTTCGACCGGAGGATGGACACGTTCCGGCTGATGTCGCTCACCGTCAACATTTCCAACGAGCCGATGTCTTCGGATGAGAAGGAGCCAGGCATGAGCACGAATTTGCTCTTGTGGGGAATTCGAGCCAAACTCGGTGATATCTCCAGAAGGTCGACACGCTCTCGTCTTCCAACCGCTGCTAACAGTGTCTTGAGCAGGTCCGCGAACGGCTGCCACACACTCGCTGGACTCGTCGACACAGCGTTTGCTGCTGGAGATGAATCTGACGACGTACTTGGGACGTTGCAGTATGCTCTGAAAGCCTGCAGCGCAGTCGCAATACTCGTTCCGTACTTCAGAACAAACTGCTTCTCGTGTGGTGTGAGAATCCGATCCGAAGTCGCTCTGTCAATCGTATCCGCCGATAGACGCTCCACTGCAATGAGCACAGGCTTCATGATCGCAATCGCTTTCCTTCTCGCCAACTGGTTCTTCTCGTCAGTAGACAGGCTCAAGTTCTTCTCCACTCGCTGAGCCTCCTTCTCCAACGTGCTGATTCGTCGGCTTACGTCTCCCGCCATTTTCATCAGCGAAACGATCCACGCATCATCCCACAACACGGAGATCCGCTTGAGTTCCTCGACAACACGCTCGATGCTGCTAGTGAGATCTGGTGCGTTGCCACGCAGCTCGCTGACGACGCTGTTGAGCAACTCCACGCCTGGAAGATCTCGTTGTTGTCGACGCCCCGACTCCACGATAGCTGGGTAGACGACCAAATGCGGATATTGGCGAGCCAGTCTCACGAGCAAAGCTGCCACTGGCGTGGAAATCTTCTCGTAAGAGTGTCCGATGCGGGACAGAACTTGCGGGACGATGCCTGCCCATGGTGCGAGAGGGCCAACTGTGAGAACGTCCGTCACAATACTCACCACCTCGTCTTCCGATCCGAACCTGGTGAGCATTCGTAGCAGTCGTAACGCCACTGACGTGATTCTGGACGAAAGTCGACTGCTTCCAGCACCATCTTTCTGAGAATCTGCTGCCAGCAAAAATGATCTGTAGCCCATCGCAGCTAGCTTCATGGGCAGAAGCATGCGCGAAACAATCTTTGTCTGCAGCGCGACGAAGCGGTTCACGAGGTCGTCGAACTTGTCATCGGTCCTTCCCACGCGTGAAAGCACCATACGAAGGCGCTGTTCTCGATTACTCAGCAGCGATCCGTCTTCCATGACACGGCAGATTCCGTCCCGCACGTCGATATCATCCACCTTCGATTCCACGTCGCGCATTTCCTCGACAAGGGAGCTGAACTCGGCTTCTTCATCGAATAGCAATTCCACGAAACCGTTATTCGACACGAGCTTTTCCAGTCGAGTTCTTCCTTGTTGATGGCACCACCTGCTGTACTCATACCACGTCCGCGAATCCGACGGCGTGATCTCGGTGGCCGATTCCAGGCAGACTTTGACCAACGCGTCTCGATATCCCACCAGTCCAGCTTCAGATCCTTGATCCACACGAGATCCCATCACGCTCATGGCTGCCTCGATGTATGCAAACTGGTCTCCAGTGTCAACGCCCGCGAGGGTGCGTGCGAGTCGCAAGAGCGATTGCACTTGGACAGCATCTGGGGCGGTGCTCGCCACAGAGTCGTCCCTCAAGTGAAGAACGGAATCACAAAGCTTGACCAAGGTGAGGACGCCGTCGCGAGGACTTTCACCACACATTTTCAGCGCCGCATCTTCGTACGCAAGTGCCCCGTCAGAGATCGTCGGGTTTCTCTGGATCGGTTGTTGGCGCAGCTGATCCAACAGCAAATAGGCAAAGAGATAGTTTTTGTGCTTTCGCGCTGTCCGAGCCATCGCCAGCCACCATGTCCCAGCGTCTGGAGACAAACTTCGATATTCTGGCTTCGACACGTAGTACAGGCGAGCCCATTGCGCTGGATCACTGGCGTCGATATCGTTCACGCCAATCTCATTGTGTATGCGTTCGATTTTTTTCTCGAATGTCAAACCGCTGATCAGGGATGCGTCGACGACAAGAAGATTCCGCTCCTTGAGACCCGTTGGTGAAATCGTGTCCGAAAAAGCGTCACGTGGTCGAAATTGCAGCAATCTCGCACGATCGACGAGCATTGAAGTCTTTTCTTCAGCATCAAACACCTCCGAGCGGGAGGAATCTGCAACACACCACGTATCGATGGGATTCAAAGCGCCCCAAGCCTGCAAAGAGGATCCAGCCAACGCAGCAGCATGGTCGTCGATCAATGGCGTGGGGAGAAACACACTGGAGTGACGCGACAATTGATCTGACGTGAGCAGAGCCGCGACCATCGAGCTTTCAGCTTTCCACGTTGTGCACAGTTCAACGAACTCAGCAAAGGCTTGATCGCCTTGGGACTTGGCGGCGATAGCTTCTGCGAACCACCAACAGCGCGAATGCAACACTTGGATCGCCTTCCAGTGCCTTACACTGGCGTAGCTGCGTCCACATCGTCGCACACATCCGACGAACACGCCAAGCGAAACTCCTACAGGTGATAGCGGATGCATGATGCTGTCGATGCGTTGCCCCGGTGGATGCTGGATCGATGTGACGTGGCTAACCAGTGTTTCGAAACACCTTGTGGCATCCTCATACTTCATCTCCGCTTCCAGTGTGATTGCTTGAAGCCAACAGCCGATGTTGACCACGCTGGATTGCCCGAGGAAGCTAGCAACGCGTGACAAAATCTCGACCCACCAATGCTGTAGCCCGGCGATCGCGTCCGAGTCCCCCAGTTCACACAGCATCTCGGCGAGGTTGAATACTGCAGTCTCCAGCTCAGCAGCGTACTTCATCATGCGCACGCGAAGATCGTCGGAGACAGCAGACGACCCATGCTTTTGGAGATGAAGATCCAGTTTGCGCGCCAGAGACGTCACGACGGCAAAACTGTGATGCACCCCGGCCTCCGTTTGCTTCAAGAAGGATGACAGTTCGACGAGAGTGGGGCGAATTCTGGAAAGCCACTCTTCGCAGACTCCAACGTTGGCGCGAAAGAAGGCTTGGACCTTGGCTCCTTCGCTGTCTGGATTGGTGTCAGGGCACTTGAGGTCTGCCACGAGGTTGAAACCGGTCTCAATAGCAACGACGAACTCGATTACCATCGCAGACGACATACGAGACGGGTATACACGTCCATCAGCCATTGATCTCAAAGCTGAGCGCTGATAGCTTGCGTGGCTCAAGAGCATCTTTTCGACACTCGAGAAGATCGCTGATGGAGGTCCTAGCGGAGATCGCAAACGTGCTTGGATCACCCACTTTGCGGCCTCACGCACGGTCTCCCGCACAAGAGCAACGCGGCCGTGGCCACAGTCTGGGACGGTGTGCTGAAGCCGACCGTGGATTCGTCTACACGTCCGATACCACGTTTCACTGCTGCACTCCGGTTGAGAGAGAAGACCGATCACGAGCTCGAAGTCACCGACTGACATTTCCGACGCCGTCCATACATTTTTGAACGATGAGGTAGCTGCTGTCGTGGAGGGCTGGAGGCGACTGGCTGCATTCAAAGCGGCCAAACGTAGACCTGGGAGTATTTGGTTCACCACCGTGTCGCACTCAGAATCATCGATCAACATAAGCGCTAAATCGAAGATGCGACCGCTGACGGTGCCACTCGCTCTTGATGATAGTGCGGCCAACAGCGCTGTGCACTCTGCTGGCACTGAGTTGATATCACGGACCAGTGCACGTTCAACTTGAGGGATGATCGCGTCTAGGACTTCTGCGGGAAGCGTTGTCTTGGTAGGGTAAGCAGAGATTGCCCACGCAAGTGCACGGAATGTCTCTTGCACATCCACGTCGCTCGTCGAGATAGTAACACTCCCCAAATGGACGCACAGCCGCACTTGCTCAAGCAGCAGCTCGCCGGTGCTTGCATCGAACGCTGCAGCTCCATGCTGTCGTAGTAGCGAGACAAACGCCGGAGCAAGCTTTAGCATGCCAGACACGATGACTTGATGCCGAAGGCTCTGCGTGGCTTCAAGCGTTGTTGTATATCGCAGGATCGACTGTACAGCGCTTGAAGTCTTGTGCAGGACGCCGAAATGATGAAGGAAGCCGGCCATCCGCTCATCTTTACTTGCAAGAATGAAGCAAGTCGACCAGAAGGCACTACATGGCTGCAGCGAGGCCTTCGTCTTGTCTTCTATCACGCTGGCAACCACCTAAGGACAGAAACCCTCTTGTTCAATCTCAAGCCACGGGCAAACCTTCTCACACAATCATACCTTGAGTCCTTCCACACCCAAGAGTGCGATTGCCTGAACTGCAATCTGCGTAGTGTACTTGACGGCCCCGAAGTACTTTAATTCCAAGAGCTGCTCGAGAACCGACGTAGCACGATCGCTGTTGTCGCCGGTCACTGTGTCCTTGAGAAGACTACTCGCTTCGAGCATCACGGTCGAGTCAGCTGCCTTCGCCGCCAAACACGCCTTGCTCAGTCGGGAGGCTCGCTCCAGGATGAGTAAGGCATCGTGAGCTTCGCACTGCCGGCGAATGAGCATTGACGCCGTTTGGTTGAGCAGGTACCGGATCGCGCTCATACCCAAAGGAGTCAGTCTGTCGATGTGGAGAGTGCTCACAGAGTCAAAATACTCGGACAGACGCAGAACCGTGGTGCTCCTGTCGGTCAGTTCGTTAGAATGCGTTTGTGGGTTGGGACACGAGAGGCGGTGATTCACTCACGAGTAAATGAAGCGAGAGGGGGCACGCGATCGAAGAAGCTTCTCCACGAAGCTGAGTTCACCACCACTGTTACTGAGAGCAGCTAGGAGAATACAGCACCGTCAGCTTCAAGAGTCAGGGACACGTCATCACCCGGGACAAAAACGCACCGATCGTCGGGGCACACTGCGCAATCAGGATACTGCATCGCACGATGGAGTCGAGACGGACGGCGTCCTCCGGGTTCGCAGTCGGTGTGGCATAGACCGCAGCGATATCCTACATCCCACAGGCAAGCACCGCGAATCTGTCAGTCAAAAGCACTACAGCGCCCCTTCACGACACCACTCGATTCACTCACCCTGGAAAACGACTCCAACAACTGCAGGCAGAACACGCTGTTGCCGATCCACAGCTCTCGCATCTCTTCCAGCAACTCAAAGATCGCGTCGCGGAGTCGGCTGCTGGTCGTCGACCCCATGGCCCAGCCAATGAGCACGTCTGCCACGTCGACGAAGTGCTGCTGGATCTTCGATACGACCATCACTCGCCACATCACATCACTCGCCGTCGGGTGGTAGCACAACAGCGTCTTCATGTGGACGGCGATCTCGTACACGAGCTCCTCGTCGTCGGCGTTGTCGAGCACCGCTCTCCAGACGTGGAACACGGCGGCCGTGGCGGCATCCAGCTCCTGGTACTCGAGACTGCGGTCGTCCCACACGTCCACGGCAACCGCGTCCTCACGCTGGCCGCTGCTCTGCGTCAGCACTTGGATGCGGGGAACGCGCGTCTCGGCAGCCAGCAGAAGACCGCAGCACCAGTCCACGTACCACGGCTCCTGGGTCGGGTTCATGCTCACGTGGAGCGCGCACCAGTCCACGAACTGGCGCGGGCTGTGCGAGCTCAGCGCCTTGAGCATCTTGCGCGCGTTGTCCTGGACTTCCTTGGCGGCCTTGATGGGCGCCGTGATGACACTCGCGACAATCGGCAGGTACGGCTCGTAGTACGCGTACAGACTGGGCGTGGTGGGCAGCTCGCAGAAGCACGTGGCGAGCTGCTGCGCGGCCTTGGCGCGCTGCTTGATGGACACCATATCGCCCGCCAGTACGGTCTGTAGCGCGACCATGGGGTTGAACTGGCTGGCGTTCGACGGCTCGTCGGGGGCGTCCGAGGGCGCGGACGGCGACGGCGATGAAGAGGCAGCTGCTGCGGCCAGAGCAGAGGCAGATGTAGCGGCGGAGGAGGCAGAAGAGGAGGCGAAAGAGGGCTTTTTGTTGGGGGAGCGGCGCGTCACCCCGCGGCCGTGGCTCGCGGCTCGCGGCGCATCGCTGGACGCAGACGAGAGCGAGGCGCGGCGCGCGGCGGGCGATGCGGACGGAGGGCCGTGCGCGCTAATGGTGGAGGAGGCGCAGGCGTCGCCTGTACGTGCGTGGAGGCCGCGAGAGAGAGAGAGAGAGAGGAGGGAGTAGGGAGACAGGCGGCAGGAGATGATGCCGGCGCTTGTCGACACGAAGATGCGGAGATGGTGCTCACTCACTCATGGGAGGACACTACGAGGGGTGTCACTGATGCGAGGGAAGGCAACGTGAGGGCCACGAACCATCACTCTGGGGAGTGTACATTTCAGTCAATGAGAAGCGTTCTTAAAACAAGGTGAGTTATGAAGGAGAAGCGAACTTAACAAAAGCGGGTAGGTTTCATGTTGAAGTACCTGGTCGATGAGGAGCTCGTGGGGAAAATCCGCCGAGAAAGTGCAGCATTCTCCTGAGGGGATGGAGAAGCGTCTCGCATTGATCCTTTCTGAATAGAACTGTATTCGATGAGGCGGTCAGCAATGCATCAGCGAAGCCTATCGGCGTCGGTGTTAATCCAGGGCATGCTGGTGGCCTGTGGAATCCTGTACGCCGCCACGCTGCTGTATCTCTCGCGAATATGGAGCCCTCGCGCTGCTAGTCGCACCCGCCATTCAAGTATGCGAATCACGACGGAAGTCCCACAACTGATGGATCCAAGCACGCCACCGGCGACCGTGTGGGGGCCTCATGAGTTCGAGTGTCTGCGCTGGGTCGCGACTGACGAGGACGATGAAGGCAACGTGGTGCCAACAGGCGAGACGCGTGAGTGCTGGCAGCGTGTCCGAGGAGGCGACGCGGGCTTCTGTGAGGTCCACAACATCTCTACTGGGCAGGTTTTCCACGTCATGCACACGACTCGACTCAGTCTGAAGGAAGAGGTCCGCTTCACGTGCCGCTTTGCACAGCGCTTTTCGAACTTTCGCCATCTAGCGAGGAGCTACGCTCACGATCCACCGATGGCCATTTCCGAGTCTCGGTCTGACAAGAGAGGCATCGTCATGGCAATCCACGAGAGCGTGTTGCCGTCTGCGTTTGCGAGCATCCGCCAGCTTCGAGATGTCGGCTGTACTCTACCCATTGAGCTGTGGACGCGTCACGACGAAGTCGCGAGTGACCATCCGATTGTGCGGCATCTTCGATCCCACTATGGACCCATTCGACTGCGAGTCATCCACGACCAACGCGTGCGTGGCTTCTACACCAAAGCCCACGCCGTGTACTACTCGTCCTTCACCAAGGTGTTGCTGCTGGACGCGGACAACTTCGCACTGCGAGACCCGACTCCGCTTTTCTCGTCGCTGCCGTTTCGTCGCCACGGCGCTGTCTTCTGGCCCGACTTCTGGCATCCAGGCAACACGATCTTCAATGTCCACGCGCAGAGTTTGCTGTGGGAACTACTGGGCATGGAGTACGTCGAAATGCTCGAACAGGAAAGCGGCCAGGTGCTTATTGACCGCGAGAGAAGCCGCACGGCGTTGGAGCGACTCATGTTCTATGCCACTCAGCGACCCAACATCTTCAACAAGCTGCTTCTTGTGTGGGGCGATAAAGATCTCTTCCGACTGGCGTGGTTACACGCTGGGAAATCGTTTTACTTCAACGACAAGCGGCTTCCTGGTGCGGTGGGGGTTGTGAACCGTGAACGGCAGCGCTTTTGCGGCATGAGCATGGTCCAGTACGACATTGACGGCGAACAATTCATGTTTCTGCACCGCAACACCATCAAGTTGACTGGGGAGAGCGACCCCATGGGCGAGTACCCGCTCATTTGGATGTCGCTGCAGCAGTACTCAATAGGCGTGTCCCCACCTCCCACGATCCAGTCCTTCAATGGTGACCAGCTCTTCAACCAGACGTCGTGTTTTGGTATCAAACGCTTCCAGCATCCAGACCAAATTGGACTCGTCGAAACGCGAGACGCCAGCGACTTTGCCGAGCTTGTTGGGCTGGAGGACAAGCTGGTCTGGTATGCTCATAAGGCGTCGCGGCTTGTGCAGGAAGATGCACGCAAAGGCTGACGAATGATCTTGTATTACAATGCCATGCTGATCCCACGGGCTTGCATGATTCGATCCAGCACGCTGACACTGTCCACCGCTGTCACAGGAACGCTGGCACTTGACGAGTGTTGCGCGACTCGAATCAACTGCTCGTAATACAAAAACTCTCTGGCGGCATCGGCACCAGCTCCGTTTGCGTCGCTGCGGAGAATCAAAGTCTTCAGATATGATATTTCGCGTAGCTGCCGCCAGTTCTCGAGGCGTCGATAGAGCGCCGCGCTGTCATCGAGCAATTCCAATACCGTGTCCGCGTCCATTGTAGGCGACACCGCCACCGTCGCGAGCGTAGCTTTCGCGATCACGAGATGGGAATCGGCGCGAAGGCGAATGCTCCCGTGTTCCATGACCAAGGCCATCTGCTGGTCAAGAAGATCGATTGCTTCTTGGGCCTTGCCCATCGCTATATCGATCTCTGCGATCACAACGTGGGCCTCAGCAAGCAACAGATCGAATTGGTTGGCTTTGCAAATCTGGATTGCTTGGAGAATGGACGGTAACGCGTCGAATGGGCTGTGTGGCATACGGGAGCGACGTAGGTATTCGCCCTTGAGAATCAATACTTGAGCCAGCAAGTACTCGAAACCCCGTTCTCGACAGGACTTCTCCAGCTCGTCAAGCAGGCGAAAGCATCGTAGAAACTGCTCGCTCTCGCCCCACAGCCGCGCTTGACACACGAGTGCTTCCACTCGAGCTGGAAAGTCTGTCGAAGCCGACGATAGCGTGATCAGTTGAGAGATGTGAGCCTCAGCAAGTGCAAACTCCCCTCGAGCCAAGCTCCACAGCGCCAGAACATACTGGATTGGGCGTTGCAGAATCTTTTCTCGACGCAAAAGCTGGTGTCGTTGCAACTCTGGCTGCCGTAGAGCTCCTCGGACCAACAAGAGCGCTCCCATGAACTGTGAAGCCGAATCTCCTTCACCCGTCTGACTGCTCTCACTCTCGCTGTTGACGTCCTCAGACCCCCATTCAAGCCGAGTGAACACCATGCGGCTGATCCAGGACGCGATTTCGGCCGAACTCGCACTCTCCTTGTAAGACGTCCAAAAAACGGAGTCAAACGTCTCACTCAACGCTCGTGCACCGAAGAGTTGCCACCCGATAGCAGCGGCAGTGCGCGACTTGCCCTGGAGCGACCACATCATGTTGAGAACCGACTCGATCGAGTGCTTCCACGTCATTCCGTTCGTCTTCTTGCCGTCGGATCTCGCGGTCACCGCAGCTCCACCCCCTTGTTGCATCTGCTGCTGCTGTTGTTGCATGTTCATGAGGTTGCCCAACGTTCTTCCCGAGTTTCCTGAGCCCGCAAACGCCGCACTCACGCTCTCGCTCAGTTCGACCAGCACTTGATCAACGTCATTCAAACGCGACCACAAATTGAGAGGACGAGGCGACGGAAACCGGGCGATCGCGGCGTAATTCGACCCCGGCACGGCCGTATCCAACGCGACACCGCCCAGCGAGAGGTCATACTCGAGCGACGTAAGAGAGACAAGCGTACGCAACGAAGGAAGTGACAGTTCTTCCGCTCGTTCGAGAGCGCTGGCAATCAATGCAGAGACCTGGTGACGCGGTTTCCCCTGCACGAGCTGGACGCGAACGAACCACGAAAGCGCAAAGGCCACACAAATGTGGTCTCCGTGGTGCTGAGCCACGCGAATGGCTTCCTGGATCGAGTCTTGGGCGGCTGCGAATCGATCAAATGCAATGTGAAGACCGGCAAGGTTCAGTGCCGCGTACTGCACGCCGGATCCCAAGAAGTGGAGTCCGCTCGTAGACGCACTGGCACTCGTGGCCGCAGCTGAATCACCAGCAGGAGCACTTGCGACTGCAGCGGCTGCCCTGTTTCGCATGCGCAGTGTCTGGCGGAAGCGCTGAGTGCGTGAGAGCGCCACGTCGTGGTACTGATGCAGCGACTCTAATGCTGCCTCGTAGTCTCGCTGGTTCACGGCGTCGAGATACCTCACAAACAGCGCGTCTGGGTCCATCGACTGCTGTAGTGGCTGCAGAATTTGGTGGGCGCTTACGGTCTTCGACGTCGACGTGGAGGTTGTCGACGACAGAGTCAGTCCACGCTCGAGATCTTGGATCACGTCGTGCAGGTAGTATTGCATCTGGTCTCGCGACATACTGTTCATCGCTGGCGGCGGGGAGTCTACCGCAGGAGGCTGTGGGAGAGCTTGCCCATGCGTCTTGTCGCCACTGAGCTTGACATCCGTACTCTCATCGTTGGTCTGCAGCGTCAGCGTCGCAAACTCCTTCGGCTCAGTGTCTGCTGTGCCACTGGCACCCACGATCGGCGAGAGCGGCAAGTCGTCCATGTCGTCGCCCTGCTTCCAGAGGAACCGCGACGACGGCGACGACGTGAGCGACAGAGAGATGTCGGTCTGTGTAGCAGCGCCAGTGCCACTGCGACGACTCAGCGCCGTTTGGCGGTCGGCGTACTCCTCTCTGTACCGCGTGACTTCGTCAAACATCCGCGAGAGGCCGTCGAAGAGCAGGCGGTTCACAGCGAGCCCGAAGCGCCGCACGAACACGCCAAACACGCTCTTGCGCACAAGCAGCGCGTTCGCCGCGTCGCTCAGCGGCTCCACGCTCTCGCCCGTTGCCGACCGCGTCAGAGGCGCCACGCACTCACCGATGGCGTCGACCACGTCGCTCACGGCGTCCGGCGAGTCGACGCTCGCGAGCACTTGCAGCACCTCATCCACGAGCACCGAGGCATCCTCAGGCTTCGGAATCGCGCGCTGGAGCCGCTGGAACACAGCAGACAACGTCGTCGGGTCGCTCTCGGCGCTGCGGCTGCCAGAGCCTGCGATTATGGCGGCGGGGCGTTGGATCTCGTCGAGGAGGAAGGCGGCGAGCGCGTTGACGGAGCTGCGCGCGATGGTGCGGCGCTCGAGCGCGCGGTCGGCGCTGAGCAGCGAGCTCTCGGCGTGCTGCTTCTCGTAGTCGTCGTCCTCGTGGTGGCGCACGTACGCCGCGATCAGCAGGCTCGTGGTCAGCACATAGCCGTTCGCCGCCGCGCCTTGGCTCGCCATTTTCGATGTAGGGTACGTAATGGGTATTACTTGTAAATAATAATGCTATAGAAGTAATATACACAAAGATTGGTACTATATATGACTGTAGCCATCTATCCCCAGGTCATATGGCTTCACTTGCTTTTCTGACAAGAATGGCGACAATGTACATGACGTTTGCCGTGCTTGGCCACAGGCACTTGTTAAAGGTGGACGTCGCTCTTGAAAGCAACCTACTCAATGTTCAGAAGAGCCTTCTCTCCACTCACGCAGCAGCGTTGCTGGCTGTGAGGCGCTCGATCTCAAGCCGCGTCGAACTGGAGCAGACGATGTTTCTCGCCGGCAAGCTCACGCCACGCATGCGTCGCCTCTTGAGCGACCAGAAGAAGTCTTCGATCATCGACGCCTCCCTCCCTGTGTTGTCGCAGCTCTCGAAGCTACAGGGACGGCAACCGCCGGGCGTGAGCATTCTCGTACACGCCGTGAAGCCCAGGAGCTTGAAGACCATCAAGAACGTCGCGCACTCCCAGTGGTTTCCCTCACAGACGCTAAAGCAAGGCGTAGGACCAGAGGTCAGCAACGAACACTGGGTTTTCGACGTCAGGCAGCAACCATTCGGTATCAACTCCAAGAAGCCGCCTCGTTGTGTGTTCGTCCGCTCCTGCTTTCTGTCGGTCTTCAACGAGCTGGTGCCGCAGATCTTACAAGCGTTTTCAGACGCCTCTGCCACAGCATCGCGCGTTCTCGTTGTCAGCGGCTCGCCTGGAATCGGCAAGTGCTGGTTCTTCGTGTACTGCGTCTTCTGCTTCCTCTTAGACGACCAGGTGCTGTGGTATCTCCCGCCTTTCCGGTTGGTCGTCACTGCGGACACCGATACCTTCGAGTACGATCGAGTGGGCGGTCGATTTGCACACGTGGAGAATGGTTCACGGATTTCCACGCGCTAGAAGCCGACCCATCAGCGCTACGGCTTGTATTGGCTGATGCGACCAGGTCAGCACTATACCCAGACACACCCCGCTGCCTTTGAGTCCCTGGCGAGGCCCCACGATCCACATCGCGAACCCACGCGATGGTCGACTCCTGTGCTCCGACCTTTTCCCAACGCCGAGACGAACGTGGTTCTTGCCTGTCTGGACGCTTGACGAGCTGCAAGTTGTGAACGCCACCGTAGACGCGGCTACCGGAAGAGGCGATGAACGAACACTACGCGTGTTTCGGTGGCAACATTGAGCGTGTGTTCGACCACGACATGTGGATGCGGGATGCAGACGTAGGCCACGCATTGTCTGCATGGCCGCTCTTGAACCTCCTTGATCTCGTGAGAAGCCGAGACGGTGTGGCGCAGCGCGTGGATTTGAGTGAAATTCTGCTTCACATGGTCCCCGATTCATCCACTGAGACAGGTTTCCACCTTGCACTTACTCGAAACGACTCGCTCGCATGATCGTGAGCCGAACTGGACAGTTCAGAGCCCATTTGCTGGATACAGCTGCCCTCGTGATGGATCCAAGCTTTGATCCACGATTTGAAGCAGTGCGTCAAGATCTATACGAGATGATGGGCCGTCGACGCCTCACAAATCCCTACGCGCGTGGAGCTCAGCTTTCATGCCGACCTCTTTCAGCAACTCCGGATCGGTCGTACACTCTGACATTTTCCGAGCAAGTTGAAGACCGAAGCCTTGAGTCGCTGGCTCTAGTGCTCACGAAGCCTGTGGCTTGCAGACCGCAAGTTGTGCACTACCAGCCACCATATCTGCCGATGAAAGACACTGATTGCCGCGAGCTGGGTGCCGTTCTTGTCGACTGGGAAGAGCGTCGATGCTATCTGCTCGCATTCGCCACCAACTGCAGTGACATCGAATCCAACTGGGATCGTTTGGCGAGGATCGAGATGGTACCCACGATAGCAGCTACTGGGAACGAGTACAGCAAGAGCCTCCAGTTCATTGCAGTGACGGTGGTACCTCCATGGCTTGCAGAGGAGATTAAGGCTAGACTCAAGACTGTGAATCCCGACGGGGCAGTGTCGTCCAAGCTGCCACGCTACATTGCCCCACTCGACGTGTCGCGCTGGCAGTTCCACAGTTTATTCATATCGTACAAAAATATAGTCCGAAAAGGGATCACCCGACTTTACGATCTGGCCGGATGTCCCTGTCGTCCTGAGCCGAGTGGTCAAGCCACGGCTCACGAATCACGCGAACTCACTTGATACTGTCGACGAAAGAGGATGGACACGCCAGTGGAGCCGCTGGTCGATTTTGTCGATACATTAGCAAGTGGAGAAGCCACTCAGGACGTCGTGGTGACAAAAGACACTGACAGCCCAGCGATGAATGAGGAGCTTCACGCTGAGGCCGAAGGCCCAGCTGAGTTACCAAATACTCTTCGTGGCTCCTCCGAGAGGGCGATCGATCCACGTCTGGACACACAAAGGCATTTGAGCGTGCCGCACAACGACCCAAGCGTCTGTGAGCTGCCAGCACTCGACGTGAATCAGCCAGTGGATAAGGCGACTGAGGGGCACTACTACGACGATCCGACGCCACGAGAGAAGCGTGTGGTTGTGGCTGACAAAGCAGCATCTCCTGATGAAAATCTCGATGTTTCCACAAGGCCAGAGCCCCTTGTCAGCGCACGCACACGACAGGTACGAACGAAGCTTGGACTTGCTGGGTGGCATTGAAATTGAATCAACGTGATGATCCTACAGGACGCAACAGATCGTTTTCTAGCCCAAGTGCACGAATTTTTATACGCCAAGGTGGCCATTTTGTCTTCATTCCTCAGTCGTCAGTCCTCATGTATCTTCGACTGACGTAGTTACTCTTCTAGATCATAGACACCCAGTGCAGCTCGCATGCCAAGGAGATCCACGAGTGTGAGCTGGAGCCCATTGAACTCTCACAACCCTGACGGATGGAGTCTGATTGTCGCTTGTTCCTGTAGTCATCGGTGCCCATATGAGTCCCGTGCAGCAAGCGCAGCTCTTACCATCGGTCTTCACGCGACTCTCGCAGCGGTTCCAAGACGAGGCCACGAAAGCGAGCCAAGAGGAAGTCTCGGTCGACATCCAGTCGTCGCTGTGCCTACTCGAGCAAATGTTTCTCTCTCTCGGCCGCCTGTCGCCTCTTCAGGATATGTACACGGCGGAGGAAGAGGAAATGCTGGACGAACTGGCCCACGGCAACAGCAGCAACACCGTTGTACAGCTCTAAGGCTACTCGTACAGTGTATTGTATCGAATCAAGCACACTGGTCTGTTGTTGCTCTGCTCTGCTTGGCATTTTAGTTGGCTGCTCGTGTGTGTGTGATCTCGTCCATTTTCAACAGTACTGTACACGCCCCCCGGCGTCGCTGTTCTCAGCTCACTCCGTCGTCGTCGTCGGCACTATCCGCACGACCTTTCCTATGCCCTTCGCCTGACCATCGCGGAACACGAAGCGCATGCCCTTCTTGAGAAACTCTGGCGCATGGATGAAGCGGAAGCGGACAAGTGCTCGGTCGCCCGTGCGGATCAC
Source organism: Pythium sukuiense (assembly GCA_023334995.1). Taxonomy (NCBI): domain Eukaryota; phylum Oomycota; class Peronosporomycetes; order Pythiales; family Pythiaceae; genus Pythium; species Pythium sukuiense. The sequence continues at coordinate 29,094 of JAADVL010000266.1, forward strand.
GTCCTGCGACGACTCGATCGACAGGATCTCCGCTGTCTGGCGGATCGTGCGGCAGTTGATCATCGGCTGGTAGCCCACTGCGACGGTCGTCTGGTGGTGCAAGATCACCACGCGTGCCTCAAACACCTGCGAGACGTAGTCCGCCACGTTCACCTGCGGGCTTAACAGCATCATGCCCTTGCGGAAGGTCTGGCGGTTGAGCACGTGCTTCTTGTTGACCGAGCGTAAGGACACCGCACCCGTCTGGCCTGGGAAGATCTCCTTCATCGGCACGTACATCGACTCGATGCTGCGCACCACGACCTTGTGGAACACACCATTGTAGTCCGGGCCGAGTATCAGCGTGTCGTTGACCTTGAACGACCCAGTGACGAGCGTTCCGGCGATGATGAAGCCCACACCAGGCACCTGGAAGGTCTCATCGATCGGCATCTCCACCAGGTCGTTCGGTAATGTCACAGCGCCCGCCTTCGCGGCCACTGCCGACGACTCGGCACTGCTGGTAGGCGTGGCCTCCGCTGCCTGGTTGTTGGTGGCCTTGAGCCCTGCGAGCGTCGACACGGACAGGCTCGCCTTGAACAGCGCTGCTGGCGACGCGCCGAAGAATATCCTCCGCATGTTGTCGAGTCCGTCGCCCGTCACGTTGGACAGCGGCAGGATTGGCGTGATGCGGTTGGACGGGATGCCCTTGGCCGCCGCGACGGCCTGCTCCTCGGTCTTGACCAGCATCGGCATCTTGCCGTAGCGCTTGAGCGACTGGCGGATGGTCTGCAGTGTCTCCTTCGCGATGTTCTTGGGCGCAATGTCGATCTTGGTGAGCGCGATGATGATCGGGATCTCAAGCGCCACGGCGATCGCCAGGTGCTCCTTCGTCATGCGCTTGACGCCCATGTTGGCGCCCACGACCACCACCACGATGTCTGGCTGCATGCCCGTGAGTCCGAACACCGTGGTCTTGAGGTACTTCTCGTGGCCCGCGAGATCGATGAGCTGCATGCGCTTGTGCGCGACTTTGGCCAGCTCGACCCATGGGATGGTCTTGCCGGCGCGCTTGGACAGGATCTGGTCGCCGTGCTCGTCGAAGCCGATGTACGCCGTGGCCACGGAGCTCGTGCGGCCCGTGTCCAATTCGTGCTGGTGGCGGAACACGGCCTTGCGCGACGAGCCGCGGCCGTCGTCCAGGTCGCCCTTGATCAGCGTGCCGATCAGACTCGACTTGCCGCTGTCCACGTTGCCCACGAACGCTATCCGCAGCGTGCGCAGCCTGTCGGCGTCCAGCTCCAGCGGCTCCTGCTCGCCCGTGGCTGTCGCTGCGGCGCTCTCGCCCGCCACACTCGCGAGCTGCTCCGCCGCCTGGTTGCCGCCCTCCTGCGCCGCCTGCGCGCGCTGCTTAAGCGACAGGATCTCCAGGTGGTCCTTCACGCTCAGCTCGCCCTCGCGCTCGCCCGCCAGCGCGTCCTCATACTCGTTCGCCTCCATTGTCTCGTGGTGGCTCTGGTTCGTCGTCGACTCTGCGTCGTTCTGCGGCTCCAGCGCCTCGTTCGGCGCCGCGGAAACCGCAATCGACGCGCCCTTCACTGCGTCGTCTCCTCGTGTCGTCGCTACTGCCGTCGCTGCCGTCGCTGGCGCCTCCATGCGCACGCTCGACGTGCTCATGATGGCGTGGATTGGTTAGTGAGGTGGTGGGGATGAATGCCGTCGACTTCGCTCTTTGTATGGGCGAATCTATGAGAAGCCGCGACGCACCAGCTGGGAGAAGCGGCCCGTCACGAAACCACCGTAAATTACGACGGCGTGAGTGATGGTCTCGTATTGAAGTTGCCCCCACATCCACAAGAACGCGAGGGCAGAGGCGGTGGGCCGACACCAAACCACTTGGTTTCACTATGGTGAACCCCACACACCATCCACGTCCAACTCGTGACGAACCACAAGAACGCTCAACATCGATTGTGCGACCAACACTCGCTCACATCTCTCCCACTTTTCCATCCAATTTTCAACCCAAGACGGAAAGCAACGCACTTACCTGTTGAAATGTTACGCAATCTTACCAACCCACGTTATATCGTACCGTATTTTACCACCAAAAGTACGACATACCCTTTCCACACCGGTACCCTCATCGGTATCCGTCCCATTTGGCCGCCATCGCCGAGGAAACGATCACCTCCATCATGAGTGAGGACGACAACGGCAACGGCAACGGCGGGCCGCCGCGCGCCGACACGCTGCGCGTGCTGCTCGCCACGGACAACCACCTGGGCTACGCCGAGAAGGACCCCGTGCGCGGCGACGACTCATTCCGCGCGTTCCAGGAGATCCTGCAGCTCGCGCGGGACGAGCGCGTGGACCTGCTGCTGCTGGCCGGTGACCTCTTCCACGAGAACAAGCCGTCGCGCAAGACGATGTACCAGACCATGCGGCTGCTGCGCACGTACTGCATGGGCGACGGCGCCGTGCAGTTCCAGATCGTGAGCGACCAGTCCATCAACTTCCCCAACTTCGGCTCAGTTAACTACGAGGACCCGAATTTCAACATCGAGCTGCCCGTGTTCTCCATCCACGGCAACCACGACGACCCGGCGCGAGAGGCCGGCGGCGCGCAGCAGTCGCAGCAGTCGCTGGCGGCGCTGGACCTGCTGTCGGCCGCGAATCTGGTCAACTACTTTGGCAAGAGCGAGAAGGCCGACGCCATCGAGGTGTTCCCCATTCTCATGCACAAGGGAGAGACCAAGATCGCGATCTACGGACTCGGATCCATGCGCGACGAGCGGCTCAACCGCATGTTCGCGCAGCAGAAAGTGGTGTTCCGACGGCCGGCGGAGAACCCGGAGGAGTGGTTTAGCGTGTTTGTGGTGCACCAGAACCGAGACAATCGCGGCCGCGGCGCCAAGAACTGTCTGCCGGAGAGCTTCATCCCGGACTTTATCGACTTTGTGGTGTGGGGACACGAGCACGAGTGTCTCGTGGACGTGCAGGAGTCGCTCAAGGGCGACTTCTTCATCACGCAGCCAGGATCCAGCGTCGCGACGTCGCTCGTGGAAGGAGAAGCCAAGACCAAGCAGGTCGCGATCTTGGAGATCCACCAGCAGAACTTCCGGCTGTCGAGCCGCGTGCTAAAGAGCGTGCGGCCGTTCAAGCTGGGCGAGATATCGCTGAGCGAGGTCGAAAACTTGGACCCGAACGACCCGGACGTGACCTCCAAGATCCGCGACGTGCTGGAGGAGCGAGTCCTGAAGCTCATCGCCCAGGCAGACGAAGAAGCGCCGGACCGACCGCCCGAGTTGAAGGAAGTTCTCGTGCGAGTGCGAGTGGAACACACGGGGTTCCCAGTGCTCGTGAACCAGCGCTTCGGCAGTCGCTTCGTGGGCAAAGTCGCCAACCCGAACGACATTCTGCTGTTTTACCGTCGGCAGAAGCCACGTGCATCGAGCGCAAAGGGCGACGCAAAGAATGTGGCCTCGTCTCTGAAAGCCAACGGCCTTGGAAGCTTATTGCGTGATCCCATTCGACCAGCGCGTCTCGCGGACTCCGTCACGATCGAAGACCTGCTCGGTGAACAGTTACGCAAGCCAGACCAGACGCTGTCGTTTCTGCCCGAAGGACCGCTGGCACATGCGTTGGAAGACTACGTCGTCAAGAGCATCCCTTCAGCATTGGATGATTTTGTCCGCGAACTCCTGGAGACTACGAAAAACGAGCTGGCATCGACGCGTGAAGCCAAGTCTCGCGAAGCGATCATTCAGGCTGTGGGGAAGAAGAAAGACAAGGTCGATGCAGAACACCTGCTGCAGCAAGAGGAAGCTGCGAAGGAAGGAACTCAAGACAGTTCGCGTGCTCGTCGAGATGGGTTCCAAGAGAGCCTTCGAAATCCATCGCAGAGCCAAACTCAGGCGACCCAAGGTCGCCGTACAGACGTTTTAGACGACGATGATGCAGATATGGAATTCGACTCGCCGAAGAAGGGTAATGGAAAAGCAGCAGCAAGTCGATCAACGGCGACGAAAACCATGCCAGCAGCGAAGCCCAAGCATGCTGCTTATGCGAGACGTCGTAGAGATGATGAGGAGGAGGACCAGCTTGACGATGGGGGCTACGATGAATACGACGAGCGACCAAGTGCTGCGTCTCGGAAGCCCGCTGCGAGCCCACCGCCGAGACAGACGACAGCTCGAGCGGCGAGTACGAAGGCAAAGGCGAAGCAGCGTTCGATGTACTCAGACGATGACCTGGGTGATGACGATGGCGACGAAGACTACGAAATGGATGAAGACGACAGCGAACTGGTCTCACAAGCTCCCTCGACGCCAGCGCGGCGCGGAAAGGCAGCCCCAGCAGCCAAAACGACTACACGTAAACGTCTGCGAAAGGCGGAAAGCGAGCTCAGTGATGAAGATGATGAGTTTCCGGCGGCATCTCGTCGTGCCCCGACTCCGAAATCGAGGGCGGGCGCGAAAAAACCAGCAGTAGACGAAGTTGATCTGTGCTCGTCGGACGGTGAGGACACAACCGCGGCAAAGGTGCCTGCACCACGTGCCAAGCCGAAACCTCAGCCCAAGATCTCGGAAATGTTCCGCAAGCAGGCGGGAAAGAAACAGGACGATGACATTGAGAGCGACCCGGAGTTCACACAGCTCACAAACGCGACAGCTGCGACGGTCGGTGGCGCTGGGCGACTCGGAGCTTTGAGAGAGGAAGAAGCCAGTGAGGTGGCGCCGTCGCAGTCGCAGTTCCTCTCACAATTCCAGTCGCAGGCGTCGCAGAGTTCGGGGGCCAAGAAGCGCAAGCTGCCATTGTCGATGCTCGCAGCGTCCCAGACGACGCCTGCTGCCAAGCAAGTCAAGAAAGACGGAGCCGGTGGGGACGCTTCGGCGCTACGAAAGGGATGGGGCCGTACGCGGCGGTGAACACATTTTGAAATGGAGTCGTAGCTCAAATGAATCGCATGGAGGGATATGAGCCCTCAGCTTTTAGTATCTAGTAAAATCCTAACGTGACGGGGCCGCTTGCAATGGCAGACTGGTTGGTTATTCCTGTGGGACGCTCTCCATTTCTTCACGTGGTGGCGTCTGCGGGAGACTGGAGGAGAGCTCTTCTTCCTTCGCAGGGTCGGGACGCACCCACGTCTTGTTCTGGAACCGCGGACGCATTTGCGACGAGAAGTACGGGTTTCGAGGCATGAACGTAGTCGCCTTTGGGTTCATCGGAGCGCCGCCAGTAGGAGCAGCGCCATCGGCTGATGCAGCAGCTTCCTCTCCTCCTTCAGCGGTCTCCGGCTTTGGGGCGTTGGGGTTCACCCACGTCTTGTTCTGGAAAGCACGAGGCCCGCGTGGTTGGAAGTGCGACTTTGGAGGTCCTGGCGGCATTGGTGGCTGCATGTATGGCCCTGGAGGCATGCCCTGCGGAGGGAAGCCCATGCCGTATGGAGGCATGCCGTAAGGTGGAGGGTAGAATCCCATTGGGTGTCCATAAGGCTACATGACAGAGAATCAAGTCAGACCCACAGCAATACGAAGATCCAAAGCCACACAACACAATGCTTACCGGAGGCGCGAAACCACCGTATCCTGGAGGGCCACGGAAGTTGTCTGGCGGGTAAAAGTTGTTGCGTGGGTCGTTGCGTCCTCCATCTCGGCCGTCGCGGTCGTTTCGTCCCGGGCGGTCGGATCGGTCCGATCGGTCGGAGCGACCACCATCTTGGGAGCCTGGTGGAAGCGGCGGCTGGCTCTTGTCCTGGTCATCATCTCCCCTTCTTCGGTTCTGTCGTCGGTTGTTTCCTTCAGCGTCACGCTGGTTTTCCTGGTCGTTCCGGCTTCCTCGGGAATCACGGTCTTCGCGTCCGGTCTTCTTGCGCTTGCTCGTCTGGAGGCTGTCACGCGCATCCAACTCGGCTTGGTCCACGTTCACCGGTGGGCCGAGCAGCTGGGACAGACGCCCACTGGCACTGCCCGGTCGCTTCTGCTGCGCATCGTTGCCGTCTGCCTTGCGCTTGTTTCCACGAGCGTCGCTGCTATCCTTGGTATTGTCTTCTCTCTTGTTGCCGTCACGGCCACGCTGCGGAGACGCCGCCGGCTTCTTCTCTGGGATACCAAACCGCTGCGAGCGGCGTGCGAGCATATCGCGCATGTCGTTGCCCTCCTTGTTGAGCGTGCGGATCGTTCCCGAGCTGCTTCCGCCCAGCGAAATCACCTTCTTCTGTGGAGCTGGAGCCGACGAGGACGTCACGCTCTTCAGACTGATCACGCGCTTGGCCGGCTGCGTGGTTTCACTAGCAGCGTCTTCACTTGGCGGTGCGAGCTCGTCGGCGTCGTCTTGGTCCAGCTCAACGTCTTCGTTCGTGTCGGCCGTGGCGTTGCCGTCGTCGTCTTCCAGCGTCGCGAGCATGCCGTGGAGCCACTGCACGAAGAGCTGCGCGTGCTCGTCGCCGATGAAGTCGACGAGGTCGCTGGCGATCTGCGTCATGGACTTCTTGTTGCCGACCATCGTCACCACGTACTCCTTGAATATCATATACACACACGCGTCACTCTCTCGGTCCATACAGGAGATCATTGATTGATCGATCGGGAGGCCGCAAGATCAATCAGTCGGTCGGTCGGCCGAGTGGGCGATTGATTGATCGACGGGCAGCGCTGCACTCGGTTCCGACTCGTCCGCCAGCTCTCCTCTGTTTTTTTGTTCTCCTCTTTTTTGTTCTTTTCGTTCTTTTCCTCCTCCTTTTTTTTCGCGTTCTTTCTCACATGCACAACGTATACAACATGCACCCGCGAGCTTCGCTCCATGCTCCATGCTGCGGCGACAGCCACTGCCGTCTTCCTCATGCGCCACGCATCGCCTCGCTCGCGTCCTCCGTTGCCGCAGCACGGCACATCTACGAACGCACGCCCCCACCAGACCCCTACGCCACCCACGAATGCACGAACGAACGAACCTTGGAGAGAAGAAGAAGAATCAAAAGAGAAGAAGAGAGAGAGACCGTCGATCCATCCGAACGCGAGCACCTTCGCACGCCACGCCGCACTCGCACTCGCACTCGACACGACTCGACACGACTCGACACAACACGACTGGACTCGCGCGCTCCGTCTCGCTATTCAGCGCCTCAACTTACCGCCATCGTGGTGTCCACCTCCACACCGAGCATCTCCGTGAGCTGCGTGTGGATGCGCGTCTGGATGTCGCCCTTCAGCGCCTGCGTCAACGCCGCCGCGAACACATACTCGCCGTCGAACGCCATGCTGCTTCCTCTCTATGTCTGGGGGGTCTCGCTGCGACTATGATCGGTGGGTGGGCTGAAGACGTGGAAGGAAGATGTACTGCAGCAGACAGAATAATATAAAACTGCAAACATACCCATCTGGTTCCAGAATACAAGCTCCCTGTCTCTCTCCCACACTAAGTTCGCTTTGGGCCGCGATCGAACTTAGGAAGTCCAAATATGGTGCTGGGGTACCCAGCTTATGGGGAGAGACCCACAAATCCTATATAAATCGATATCCCGCTTGTTCGATCACCAAAAATGACGATCGACATGAATAAGTACAAGCAGATGACTCTTCGAAGACCTGATAACCGTCAGAAACCCCAACGGTCGCGTTGTACCGTGGTTCTCAGGCTTGAAGGAACTGATAATTGTCCCTTCAAGCCTGATAGCCACGGTAGTGTTGGGGCCCCCACAGGCCGACAACCCTTCACACTTCATGCACTTCTAATCAACGATATCGGACTTATGTGACTACTGTAGAGAGAGCAAGTTGCCGACCTGTACCTGGTACATCTAATCAGACACAAGCAAGATTTGGACCAAACTTAGCAAACATAACGTAAGTGCGTACTACTCACTTCTAGATCTTAAAGGATGCATCCGGGAGGCACGAACTCCACCCCAATAATGGGACGCCTCTTATAAGATCTCCGTCATGGAAAACACCCTATTAGTGCTCCATGTCACTAC
>JAADVL010000267.1:0-36907 GCA_023334995.1 Pythium sukuiense
AGATCGATTGCGGCGGCAGAAGACGGCGGAGAACAACAGAAGAGCGGAGCGGAGGGGAGGCAGGAGAAGGAGGAGGGGGAGCGGAGACGTGGCCGCTGGCGAGTAGCTCAACTCACTGTGTTTCCTGTGTTTCCTGTGTTTCCTGTGTCATAGAGAGAGTGATGATTCGCATGATATAAGAGCACAGCAACTCTTTATAAGAGCGAATACAAACGCTAAGTGATCTAGTTGAAGCTGGTGAACCCATGTGCCTGTGAGATCTGATTGACTGGCGAAGTGACCCCGTCAGAATGAATCATGTCTCATAGGCAGCTGAGCTTGTGAGGCTGAATACAAACCCCAAATGAAAGTTCCGGAGCACAAACACGCGAAGAGACTGGAGCCCTTCACTTGAGCAGATCTTTTGATCTGCTGACTCTGGAGTTCAGATCTGCTCGGTTTACGGTCGGGACATGATGATGCCTCGATGCGCCGCTCGAGTGAACTCCAGTGCAGTTGCACAGCCTGCTAAGCAGCCACCTTCAGGCAGATAAATCCTCACGGAAAGGGTAGGCTGGTGGTGGCGAGGGGGTACTATCCCGTTGGATATCATATCCGGGGCAGTGTGTGGGTAGATCTGTTGATTGTAAAGTGGATTACGCCCCATGGTCCCACGTCTTCATGAGTGTCACGCTCCCTAGGGTGTAATCGACTGCAAACAATGGGGATATCGGACTCAGCGAGTCAAAGACTCATCGGATCGCTACAGTATCTCCTGGCTCAGCCGGAGTCCTTGCTGGTCAACCACTCCGTTGCGTCAACAGCTCTGCCGGTGGCTTCAATCGCGTGTCCCATTAACCACGTCACAATGTGACGAGGTTAATGTGACGGTCACACATATCCGGCTGTCCTAATATAGGACGGTTAACTTAGCCGGAACCATAATTAGCCTAGGCTATCTTCATCCACATCCTGGTCTCAGGCTAAGCTAGTCCCACTCACTCTAGCATCGTGGTTGGCGGAAGAGAAGCCATTCATCGCAACCGCGCATCTTCCCATTACCACCACGATCACCATGGAGAGCACCGCACCGCAATTCGGCAGCCGCATCACAGCCGAGGAGTATGAGCGCGAGGCTGTCGAGTACACGACCTCCATGGTCGAGCAGCTCAACGCCGCCGTGCGTGAGCAACCGTCCCTCGGTGCCGCGTCGTCGTTCTTCCAGGACCCCGCCAACGTCCAGGCCGGTCTGCCCGTGTTCCAGGGCAAGCACACGCGCTTCGTGTACGACAGCGGCGACGAAGAGATCGTCGACGCCGTCGACGTCACGCACGCGCCACTGCCAGGCCCGCAAGTGCGAACTGTCGCCGACGCGGACTCGGACGAGGAGGACGAAGAGGATGAAGAGGAGTACGGAGAAGAGGAGGAGGAGGAGGAGGAAGAGGACGATGCGATGGACGGCACGGACCTCGGCGTCGCCAATGAGTTCTACGTGGATCCGAGCCAGGCCATCAGTGACGCGAACATTGGCGCGTTGCTGGAGGACGTGGCCATGGAGCTCGCGGCGTTTGACATGTCGTCACCTCCCCAGCACAAGCAGTAGAGTAGAGATGGATACTACAAGATAGAGGCGTGGTAACGTGTACACTATGCATACAGCTCATTGAGAAAAGGACGAAGGGATCGGATTCCATGTTCATACATCGTCTTAATATATTTTCTGGTGAGGAAAAAAAGCCTTTTTTCCGCTCGTGATAAGAGTTTTACGAAGCGTCGAATGGCCCTGGAGGCCTTCGTTTGGGCTTGTGGGGACGATTTACTTGAAGATCTTGGAGAGGAAGCCCGACTTCTGCGGCGCGCCGTTGCTCTTCTCGGCTTTCAGTCGGTCCTTGAGCGTCTTGGGCTGGAGCTGCCCGCAGAAGGCCTTGTGGTCCTGCTTCAGCACGAGCATGGTGTTTTCCTTGATAGGCTCGAACATGCTCTTGATAGGACAGCCGAGACGCAGCTGCACCGACTTGCGGTCCAGATTCGTGCACGAGACCTCAAAGGGCGAGCCTGGGGCGATGAAATACAGGTACAGGTCCCAGGCAAACTCCTTGAGCTCGTCGGCCTTCTTCTCGAGCGCGAGCTCTTCGAAGCGGCGGATCTGGCGAGCACACTTGAGGTTCTCGGCCTTGAATTCTACACAAGCCGAACAATAAATCGTCAGTCAGCCAGTATCGATGGAGCAGTCTGCCTCGTATCAAACAGGGGAGTCTACGTACTCTTCTCGAGGTAGTCGAGCATCTCGGTGAACAGGATCTTGTCGCTGAGGATCTCGTCGAGCGGGTACTCCTTGGCGCCGACGATCTTGTCGTCGCTGAGCTGGGACTTGAGGGGCATTTCGATGTGGTACGCGCCGTCGGCCTCGAACGCCTTGCTCTTCATCATGTCGTACACGCTCGTGACCTTGTTGGCCATCTCCGTGTACTGAGGACTCTTGACAAACCGCGCGAGCGTGTCCTTCTGCAGCGTCTTGACGGCGTCCTGCAACGCGACGTCGAACAGCTTGGCGCGGTACTCGGCCGGCTTCTTCATGCGCTCCATGGTCTCATTTCGGTCCTCCGAGGGCATCGAGACCTCGTTCGGGGCGTTGAGCGACAGGTAGTCGGCCCAGATCTTGTCCGCCATCTCCTTGCATGTGGTCACGGCCTCGGGGTCTCGGAAGTCCAGCAGCCCGCACTCATCCTTGAACTTGTCCACGGCCATGAAGAAATTCAGGTTCTCGGCACAATACTGTCATGATACGAGACATCAGACACTATCATCAAGCTACAGTCTCTGGCGTCACACAACGTACGGATTTCTGGCAAAAGTCGAGCAGGTAGCCACAGGAGACCGGGTTGGCGATGATGTCATCGATGATGATGTCGCGCTTGTCCTTGAGACCCTTCTCCACGACGCGCATGAGCGTCACGATCTCATTCTCGCCCTTCTTCGCCATGGTGTCAATCCGAGCGCGCTGCTGTCACAGTGCCCCGTGGAGTAGTTCGAGACGACGAGCTCCCCAGCGCCCGTAGCCGGAAACCGCGACAGGAATAAATGAAATGCCGGCCGAACCACGGACCACGGACCGATCCCGAACAGACAGACCGACCCAAGTCGCCAGCATCAGACGCCCAGACGGTGGAAGCTCCTGGGACAGCGAGCCCTGCCCTTGGTCCCCAAAATAGGGGCAACCAGGATGCTGGCTCGTCGACAAGAAAACACCCCGCCTCGTTGACTAAGTATAGGAGGCTGGAGCCCATCGATCATCTCCAGATCCCGAGGGTCAGACGGTGAAGCTGTGAGGCATTAGCCTCTTGTAATAGCCCTGGACGTCTTATCACTGAGTCGCAATTAAAATCGGACAGATCATCTAAAGTGCATTGATATGCAAGGGACGTATCCACGTGGCATGGCTACTTCTTGGTTTTGGTCTTGGCCTTGGCGACCGCTGATTTAAGGAAGCCAGGCTTCGTTGCCGCCGTTCCCGTGGCAGCACTGGGGCTCATCATGGCCGACGGCGTCCCAGCCTTTGGCGACTTGGTGGTCATCTGGACGAGTGGCTTGCGCTCGGGCTTCTTGCCCTCCCATGCCTTGTAGCGATCCTTCTTGGGACGCAACGCCACCCACGCGATGCGGATGACCACAACCATGAAGATTAGCAACGCCAGTGATAGCAGTAGGAACCATCTACACCACAAAGAGACCAGTCAGCTTTTCAGAAAACCGGTAGGATTCAGACGAGGGACTGGTATGTACAAGGAGAGGTAGGACCAGTAGCTGAGGAAGGTCTTGCGGCACTGCACGTAGGGCATCGCGCCAGTGCTCGTCGTCACATTCGGGTCAGTAGCGATGAACACTCGCGTGGGGTTCTCAATGATCGCCGATGCCCCGTCACCCTTGGCGATCGTGTAGTCCATCCACACGTTGTCGACGCAGTACGCGGCTGAAGGCTTTTGTGGTGGACACTTACTGTTGGCCCATGACGTGAGATGGACGTACGATCTGAGGTCGGCGATATCACCACACCATGTACACAGGTTCGCGACCTGGCGGTTCATCGTGGGAATATGGAGCACGGAGCTCTCGTCTTCACAGAGCTGGAGCAGCGTGCGGCCCGCGCCTCGATTCCTCTCGCTCGTCATGGCCTGCTTGATAGTGTACGCGACGTCTGGACTGAGATACAGATCGCGCATGTCGTCGCTGCCAAAGTGTACGAGCCACTGGGCGTTGGATGACGCTGTACACAGGTATGCGGCCTGTGCGAGGCAGTAGACCTCGTTGAAATTGTCTTGGACGTTGCCTTCGATCAATGGGTCGGCCACGACTCGCGACTTCCACGAGTGCGCTGTGCTCAGTGAGATGCCGCCTTCGATGGTGAGGAACAGACACAGTGTGAACGTGAGCAGTATGCTGGCGGCGTAGACGAGCAGCACCCACTCCTTGCGGCGGAAGAGCACACTGTATAGCCCAGACTTGTAAACGATCATACAGGCAGCATGTGAGTCAGTAGACAGAGACAGGAGGAATGTAGGGACACTAGAACGTACGACAGCGATAGTGGCGATGAGCACGCTGAGAGCGATCACGAGCAGCACGTAGACGCTGTGGAACCATGGGTAGTCGTCCTCAAACACGTCGAGCCAGCCATCGCGGCGGACGCGAGCGCCGATGACCAGCAGCCAAATGGCACCGGCGAAGAACAGCAAGTTGGAAGCCACGAGCGTCGTGTTCAAACAGAGCTTGCGGTACCAGCGCATGGCGTCGCTCTCTTCGTCTTCGTCGTGTTCTTCGCAGCGGAAGTGAGACCGCCAGTCGAAGGGCTCCATAATCAGATGGCGACCAAGATCCGACCTTTCAAGATCGCTCGTGCAACATGAAAGCAACTTCAACGCAACATACGGATTCCATCACAAGAGCAACCTCATTAGAGTGACATGGCAGTTTGCGAGAAAGTACAGCATTCTGCTAGTATTGGGCTACTGAAAAAGGTGGCAGGTCTTGAAGAATTTACGGTGGTAGCGGCTATTTGTCCCATGTACGAGGGTCGCGTGCTCGCTCGTCCTGCCACTCACGACGGAACACGTCGTACTTGTACAGCGACCTCTCTGTGCGCGCGATCTTGAGGTCCGTGACGAGTGTGCACCCGGCGATGAGACTGAGCGCGTGGCTGCTGGTGTGGATGGAGCTGTTCATCGCCACACGGGCGGCTCGACTCGCTGCAGCAGAAGTACTGGCGCCTCGTTTGTTGTTGTTTCCCAGCACATCGTCGTATAGCTGCATTGTGCTCCAGACGACGATCATGTTGACAATGTTGCCGTATTTTTCGTGGCTCTTGACGTTCAGAACACGAGCAGCGACTGTACGCTCTCCGACTGGCTCCGATCGACTGCCGCCACCGCCGACACCTGAGTGGTAGTTTGTGGTGGAGTATACCGAAGACGTCGCAAGCTTATCACCACCGCTGGCCGATGAGGTTGCCGGACGCGCGAGCTCATGTTCTCCTAAGACTTTGCCGTTTTCTGTTCGCACGAGTCGTTCGCTGAACAGGATCGTATCGCCGCCGACGATGTCTCCTTCATCACAGCATTCCACACCGAAGTGATCCGCTGCATTGGAAGGACGGAGGTTGCTCATACCGCGGCGCTTCTCACCCTCCTTGAGCAGCGTGCAGAACTGTGTGATTGTCGACTGGTCGCTCACCATCCCAGTCCGGTTAACTGCGAAGATACGCAGACGGTAGACTGTGTTGGGCAGCAGTTCCGACAGTGTTGCGAGCGTGTCGCTCCCTTCATACACTCGAATCCACTCACTGACGCCCCCGCCGCTTGTTCGTGAACGCCCTTCGCCTGACGCCAGCGTTTCAATGAAACGGCACTCGACGATGAACCGAGCAGCTCCGTTCACGCCAGCGTACCAGCAGAAGTGCGCGCCAGTGGCGAGCACTGTGATCATTCCTGCACAAGATGGAGCGTGTGGTGGTGTACAAACCACGACGGCGTCACTGAGCTGGCTCGACGAGTGGGATGACACGGTGCGGAGTCGGAAATGGTACTCGGAGTTTGGCTCAAGCCCGCTCACCAATGCGTATGGGTCCTTGCCTCGGTAGCAAACAACGTTCATCTGGTCCTTCGCGCCGCTGGCTGAGTTGGTCGAGCTGGCACTCGCCGACATGCCCCGGTTCCGCTTCAGAACGTATTGCACGTCGGTCTTGGTCCACCATCTCTTGAATTCGTCAAACGAAATCTTGCCGTCGTGGTTCGAATCGAACTCGTCCATGTACGCAGCCATCCGCTCCTGGGTCGCAGCAACGCCCAGTTCTTCCAGAAGCGTCTTGAACTCCGGTAGCTCGATGAATTCGCTCTTGTCGACGTCATAGCGATCAAACTTGGCTCGGAAATCCACACAACCATCGTCGACGCTGGTCTCTTGAGCCCACTCCTTGAGGATACGCGTGACGTCGTCGCCGTTTGATGCACCCTTTCGCACAGTCGATAGCTTGCTTCTTGCCTGCATCGCCTCATGAGAAAGACATGCTCGTGCGCTTGCCGCCGGCCACTTGAGCTTGATGCATGTTACCGAGGTCGCCGACTCAACCAGCACGGGGGGTGACGGGGTTTGGAGTAGGGTGTTCACCACGACAGCATCGCTGTGAAGACTCGCCATGCCTTCGTCGTTGACTGCCTGGACGCGAAATTGGTAGGTACTGCCACTAGCCAGTCCGTGCACTGTGAACGTTGCCTTCTGCCCTCGGTAGATCTCAACGTATTCACCACTAGCTTCGTTGGTGCACTGCTTGAGGATGTAACGACACGAGGAGGTCGCGCCAGCCCCATTCTTTGAATCACCTGCAATCGATCGTTTGGTGGCAGCGGTCTTGGTAGTGGACGCGGTTTTACTTGGAGCCTTGGTAGAGGAACTGGACGACGACATGGACCCTTCCAAGTCGACTTTGTCGTTAAGAAACCCGTGGAAGAACCGCATAAACTCGTCCCAGGAAATGCTTTCGTTATCGTCAGTCTCGATCGCGTCGAAGACACTCAGGACAGGAGCCACGGAGCCACCCGACTTGTTGTTCACCAAGTCAACAGGGACGGTAGTCTTCTGTAGAAACTCCAGCAGCTTGGGCTTGTGACGTTCGATCTCTTCCATGAACTCGTCACGACTAATGAAGCCGTTGCCATCCGCGTCAGCTTCTTCGAAGACCTGGCGTAGCTCCTTGAGCTGGCGTCGGTAGTAACTCGAGTTCTCCCAACCTAGTTGGATGGAGTTCGCCGTGATCTTGGTTGGAATTGGAGCTGGTGGAGTCGCAGGTGCCGTGAAGAAGTAGGAAAACGTGAACGGGCCAGCGCCAAACCCATTCAGTGCACGTAGGCGAAACCCATACTTGGTGTTCGGCTGCAGTCCCGAGACGACATGGTGGTACCGGGGCTGTCCATTGTTGTCTTTGAAGTCACGCGGGTCTCGATAGACCTCCCTGTACTCGTTCAATCGGAATGACGTCGTGCCCTCGGCTCCAATCGTCTCGAGAATGTAGAAAGCCGCGCCATTGTTACCACGCACCGGTGGTGGTTGCCACCGCAACAGGATCGAGGTTGTCGGATCCAGCGCTTCATCCTCATCCTTGAAAAACACTGGTGCATCTGGCGGTTGGCCTTCTGTCACCAGCTTCTGGAGCACGTGCTGCTCACGCTGCTGTGCACTCCAGAGCTCCAATTTCTTCAGAAACGGAGCAGCTTTCTCGTCACTCCACGTCGAAAAGGGGCATTTCTTTGGTGCAGTCTTCTTCAGCTCGTTCATATCGCACTCAGGTGTGCATCCGAACAGCTCCCGTCGCTTACTGTGGCCTGGAAGCTCCGATCGCATGCGCGGCTCGCCAGGCTTTGTGCTACCGATCACGAGCTGGAATGCATTGAGCATGCCACATTCGTGGCACACTGTCTCCCACATGCAAACCTGCTTCAGCAACAAGTCGGTATCACCATGGCACTGTGCTCGACGCTTGTCGCCCACGACGTCCAGGAACTCCTGCATGCTCACGAGCTGGTTGCCGTCTGCGTCGAAGTATTCCATCAGACGCTGAGTCTCTTCAGGCTGCAGCACAATGCCCAGGTCCAGCAGGAGCTTGGAAAACTCGCGTTTGTCGAGCTGTGCAAACTTTTCCATTTTCTCCTCCTCGGTCATTTCGTCTGGGATATCATCCACACCCATGGCCACGAGTTTCTTGTGTTTCTTGTCACAGTGCGCCAGGAATGCCTGCTTGTAATTGACGCCCTTGCGGTGAAGCAATTTGAGGAACACATCACGAATCGCCGACGACGTACAGTGGACATCGCATGCCACAGGAACGAAGCTCTCCCACATCATGCGGCATTTCTTCACACTCGCGTAGCCGTCGCTCCACCTGACCCAGTCCTCTAGCAGCGTGCGATCGACCGACTTCAGTGCCTTGCCCACTTCCTGCCACCGCACGCGTGTCGGCACCTGGTCGTCATTCGTGTCATCATCGTCTTCGTAGTTTTCGTTGTCGCTCTGCTTGTCATCGTCACCACCGTCGTCACCTTCGGGCTTTGGGATGTGGGCCAGATACTTAACGGCCTTCTCCTTCATGGCCTTGTGAGCGACCCACATCGCGTAGCTGTCTTTGCTTTGCTCCTCGCGCTTCTTCTCGAGCTCTTTCTTCTTCTTCAGCGCCGGGTTATTCTGCTTCTCAAAGTAGTATCGGTCTTTTGAGAACGGATTGTCCTCGCCGTCATCATCACCGCCCTTGGTGTCGAAGTTTTCTTTCAGGATGTGGCCTTTCTTGACAAGGATCTGCTTCGATTTCTCCAGGTCGCCGCCACGGCCTTGGAAGCCTTCATTCATCGCGTGGACATATTTGAGACCGCTTCCCTTCATCATTTCGACAGTCGACGACGGTAACTTGTGTTTCTTCTGACGCACGACGCCTTTGCCACTCGAGAAATCCATTCGAGGCGGCTTCCATGAGCCTCCAGGCTTGACCACACTTTTGCTTGGAGCCCCAGGCTTGTCGCTGTCATCCACGGGCATTCGGATGCGTAGTCTGTCCTTGCGTTTGACCCACGCGTTGTGGGCCACGACGCCACCATCCGCCTTCTCCTTCTGTTCATCTTTCTTGGCATCTTCGATGGCTTCATGGTCATCTTCGACCCATTTCACCATGCGCTTGACGCCCAAAGCGTTCAACACAGCCATTTCGAACTCTTCGGGCAGACACTTTCGCTTCTCCTCTGGCGTCTTGAAGAACGACTCCATCTTCTGCTCCAAATGCTCGACCACTTTCAGCTGTGCCTGCTTCCAATAGCGCTTGCACAAGCCCAAGAAGAAAGCGTTCTGACGCTTCTGGTCCGGCGTCAGAGCTCGACGCGCCGCGATCTTGGCCGTGTCGCCCTTCTGGACCTTCGCGGCTTGGTGCCACTTGAGGGTCATGTAGTACGTCTTGGATTCTTCATCGTACTCCATCATCTGCCGCGTGCCGCTTGAGAACTTGGCTGCTTCCTCCTCTTTCACTGCGATCCGCGAAAAAGTGTGGTACTTGGTCGTCCATTTGACCCACAAGTCGCCCAGCGAGCGCACCGGACACGTACATGGACGCTGAATACGAGTTCCGTCGTCGTTGGCAAGCATGCTGCACTGGCTGAGCACGACAGTCGCAACTCGCGCGACCACCGTCGAGATCTTGAGCCCGCCTGGCATGAGTGGCTTGCCTTCTCCCGTCGCGACGATTTTATCAGCAAGTTCCAGCATTGTCTGGGCCTGACTGAGCTTGTACGGCATGAGAGTCGCAGCCATTTTCTCGGTGATCTCGCCTGGTGTGGTTCCCACACAGCGTTTGCAGAGCGAGCATTTCTTGGCTGGGCATTGGCATTTCGTCCGTTGCCGCGTGACTGAGTGCGACGGGTTTCGACACACGCCAGCGCAGTCGCACTTGTCTGTCTTGCCAGTCTTGAGCAGCACGTCAGTTGCCGCGAGCGCTACGGCGGTCTCGAGCCATTGAGCGTCATTAGACGCTCGTTCGTTGTTCAACTTGCTCAGTGCTTGTGCCACACGCTCGTATTTGTCCTTGCGGGCGACCCAAACATCGAATTCAAGCTTGCTGTCTTTGCCATCGCCAGTCGAAGTCTTCCCCGTCTTTCCGTTTGACCCCGATGTCCCCTTCGCAGAAGCGCTTGAGTTGACTTTTGCTACCTTTGCTACTGTAGCTCCTCGATCAATTGGGCTTTCGTGCGTTGAGGAAGCCCTGCCGATTCCTTGGATGTCGGCGTCATCTTCATCCTGGAAAGCATTGTTCTCGTACAAATCGTCGATCTCGTGAAGCGAAGAAGCGTGAGCCGGAGGTCGTACGCGAGCGACTGCCTTAGCACCGCTGGAGCCAACGGCCATGATAGTGTCTTCACCCCTCTTCACGCCAACGCCAACTGCCGTTGAGCAACTGTACCACAGGCCATCCAGAACGTGCGCATGGTGATCAATGCGTTGGGCTTCTTCTATATCGAGACGTCGTTGAGATGCGATGCTGCAACTTCTTCGGTCGGGAGTAAAGTTAGCGCAATCTAGAATCAGCCGCTGGTGGTGGCAGGAAAGAACGATTGTGAGCATGTACATATTTATCATTGACCACTTACTCTGCCTCCCCGACGACACACAATATCTCCACGCAACGTCTAAAAGTCGAAGGGGTTCAGCGCTGCTGCAGGCTTGGCAGCATGGACTGGCGCCTGTGTCTGGGAGGACGGCAGCGGGAACCCGAAGTCGAATGGGCTTGCCTTCACAGGAGCAGGGGTCTGCGGCTGATTGGAGACTGGGGCTGAGATGGTCGCCTAGGGAACATGAGTAGTGCGATTAGCGCCTGAGGTCTGATAAATGGTAGTGAGAGAATCCCTTACCTTCGAGGAAAAGTCATCGAAGAAGTCGAACGGGTTCGTTGTCTGGTTGTTGACAGCGGGGGCGGGTGCCACGGCGGGAGCGACCGTCATGAACGGCGTCTGGGCTGGGGCAGCTGGGGCACGCGCAGGAGACACAAGGTCTATTCAAACCAGCTTGTTAGCGTCCCTCCACTATGGACATTCACACACAGCATAAATCACATACCACCCCACAGGTCGTCAAAGGGCGAGGCTTGTGGCTTCGCGACTGGCGCTGGAGCCGCAACTGGGGCTGGTGCAGGCGCTGCAGGTTGCAGCAGCAGATCATCTCCCCACAAATCCACCGATGCACTCACAGGAGCGGCGGCAGCAGCCGAGACGAAAGTCTGTGGCTGAGCAGGAGCATCTAAAACATTCACAATCATCAACATTAGACCCCAGGTCACATCCATACCTCGATAGCATGATTCAGTTCCTCACCATCCCACAGATCAATCAGATCCTTCCCGGCTGAAGCAGTAGCAGGGGCCGCCGCTGCTGTGGTCGTCTTCGTGGCACGCTGAGCCACAAAGCTCGCAAACGGGTCATCTTCATCGGTTTGGTTGTTAGACGACGTGGCCGCTGCGGCTGGCTTGGGCGCATCTCCACCGCCGACACGAGCACGCACGAAGTCTCCAAACCCATCGTCATCGTCGTCGTCGTTGTGGGTCGTCTGGTTGTCGCTGGCTCCCCAGTCACCGAACAGATCAACCTCCACTGGCGCCTTGGCTGTGTTTCCATTGGACTGAGCCGCCTTCGCGCTTGGCTTTTTGTGCTGGCCGTTCTTCATGTCCTCGTACCGAGAGATCGCCACGTGCAACGAGTCGTTCACCGCCAGGTACTTGCTCAGGTCGTCCTCCATGTCGCTGTCGGCTGCAGCCTGGATCACAGTCTGTAGACGCATGACCAGCTCCTGGGCCTGCGCCGCGAGCTCCACGATCACGCCACGGTCGGCGCCGTTGTCGCTCTCGCGCTCGGCCTCGTGCAGCATGTCCTCGAACATCTCTGCTACGTTCGTCGCGACGTGGAACACCTCCTTGGATGACAGCTTGGCCAGTTCCGACGAGACCGTGGCCTTGCCAGACGAGCGCGACGACGACGAGGACACCGAGTCCATAGAGCGCCGTGGACCGGCCACCGCCGAGCTGAACATAGGCGCCTTGGTCTTGTCGTACTTGGGGAACTTGACACCCTTCTTGCGGAGCTTCTCGTACGTGTAGATAAAGTACGGGAACTCGAATTTCTGGTTCATGAACGCCTCTCCCCACGTCTGGATGAGCTCGAGCACGCGGCCTTCGATCTCCATGCTGTCGCGGCCGCGCTTGCACGAGTGCACCTTGTACAGCGTCTCCATGGCGGCCATGAACGCCTCGCCGCCGATCTCCTTGTGCACGTACTTGTTGCAGTTCTTCATCAGCGCCTCCGTGAGCGTGAGCGTGAGCAGCACGACGCGCGGCGACGGGTCGCCCAGACGCAAGCGCACGTAGCGCACGGCCTCCTTGAGCACGTGCTTGTTGCTCGTGTTCGTGAGCACGTCCACGACCTTAATGATGCGGTCCCAGTGCTCTCCTTTCTCGAACTCGGACGTCGCCGTGTTGATCAGTTCGGTCACGTTCTTGATGCGCTCCTGCTCGCTCTGCGTGTATAGCACAGCGACCGACTTCTGCTGCACGAGGTGGCCGATCTGCGACGTCAGCGCGCGCTTGGACGGCATGCGGCGGCGCCACTCCGCCATCTTTGACTCCATGGCGTCCATCTTCGTTGAAGTTGTTGGCGATTTTACCAACAATCTCGGAAAGTTGGCGTTAGCGCTGGCTTTTGTTGGAGGCGAGGACCGACGAGAAGGGAAGCTGGCTCAGAAAGTTGGCGAAAACACCAACGAAAACGAGCAGCAAGCGACGGGGTCGGTGTTTCTGTCTGGGCGAGAAAGCGCAGACTGACGGGGCTCGAAGGAGGGAGGCAGCTAGCACAGAGCCCTTGGGGAATGGGCTGGAGATGCGTGTGGGATGCACGTAGGAAGGAGCAACGCAGCAGGCGCGTGGGGTCGTCCTCGTCCTCGATCAGCGATGGTGGCTCTCCCGGCGTGACGTGTCCGAATGTGTTGCCTCTGGCTCGAGTAAGTCAGTTGCTAAACCCACGGGTCAGTAAATGAGCTTGACCGTAGATACCCAGGTCTGACCGTCTATATATTGTAAGCGATTTCTCGAAACAGGTCTGGCGTTTGAAAACCCGTTTCGCCTGGCGGGTCCCACGGGCCGATGATGGTCGTCAGTTGCGAAAAGTCGGAGTGATGCATTCGTTTGATGAGGTGGTCCACGTAACACTTCTAAATAGATATAAATGTACCTATATCGACTTTCGGGTGATGACGGAGCTGCTCAGGTCTTGGTCTGTTGGAGCAGCTTCATGACGCTCTCAAAGATCTTGCCATCGGCGATCTTCGAGTCCAAGACTGCGAGACAGATCGCAAAGGCTTGGACAGGACTCAGTGGGATCAAGAGCTTCCCGATGCAGAGCGATGTATGTACTGCACTGCATTGGCGTCTCACACAGTAGTAGATACACGTGACGACACCGTGCTTCAGTTCGGTCGCGTGTCCTGTCAGCCACCAGGGCCACGCGACCAGTGCAAGTGCCACAATGACCCGTTCATCACGGATCGGACGGCATGGTCACGCGGCCTTTGAAGTCGAGCACATGGCTGCCAAAGGCAGCATCGTACTGTCATCGCTTGTTACGCAATAGCAGCGTCGTCTTCCCAGTGTGTGCAGCATGGCAGCGTCGTCTCCTGGATCTCTTCGCTTGCTTGCTGCCCTGCTCTCTTGGACTGCTGGAATGCGGAAGTTCAATCGACCAGGACCCATTTCGTCGTGCGCAAACTCAATGAAGCCGAGAATTCCTCGAGTGCTCGAGTCCAGCGCGGTCTTCGAGGGGCTCAAGCCGTCATTGAAGACGGTGTACTCGGATCCGGCCAGTTCGCCCGCAGCTTGGCAACAATCAGAGCTGAGCGACGATTTGTAGGCGTCTTTTCCATGGTTAGAAGGTAGTGGGAGGTCATGCTGGACGATCGTTTTTGGGCACTGAGTAAAAATTGCTGGTTCTCTTCGAGGAAGAGTCGATAGACGGGATGAAGGCGGTTGAGACCACTCCGGTCACGCTGGGCATAGCACTGACCATTCAATACACACTGTGAGACTCGTTCGGATGGTTCTCAGCGAAAGTGATGACCCACTCGCACAGTTGGCGTCCCAACATTCGGTGCTCGCGTCAAAAATGCATGCATTTCCGGCCCTTGTTCCGTTGCCGGGATCCCCGTGGGTGACGCATTCGCTCTAAATCCTTCTGCAGCATCATGACCGTGGATGCGTGCCTCTTTTTCTTCGCCAGAAGGGTCGTCGGAGTCCTGCTGGTCATCACCTTCCGAGTTCAACCTCTTACAGCTGCGTCGACTGGAGGTTTTACGTGGAGCCGGCGGGAAGGAGGCTATGAACCGTCGAGGTGCTGATGGTTTCTGCCTACTATTTCTTGGCCCTTGGCTTCCACACTTGACCCGCTTTGCATTTAGCTAGGTCTACACCTTTGTCTTCTTGTCGATTCAGTTTCGCATCGGATGGGACAGCTTTTGTGACGGCCCGTTTGGCTTCGGTTCGTGAAGGATTCGCAAATACTGGAGCCCCGAGCTTGCACACTATCACCTCAGCGTTGTCCTCTTCCTCCTCGCTGCCATTCATCTCGATCTCGACCATCATCCGGTCGTACGTCGACGGAGCATCCTTGCGTCCAGTCATCTCTTCACGTGGCGGCTTGATCTGTTGTGTTGGCACTGGGCCAGCGTTCTCAAAAATGGTATTTCGAAGCCCTTGAAGCACCTTACAGTTTATGTTTGCTTCGTCAACAATACAATGCGAATGAGCCTCCTAGGTTTGCTTTTCCAGGCCAGTTCACATTCCCATCTCAGAGCTTTTCCACGTCCGCTACATCTTCTTTTCCTTCTGCGATCGTCTGGATCCGAGTCACCGTTCGCTTTCTTGGTCGAGGGGATGTATTCGACGACTGATCATCGGCTGACTGGACATCGGAGGTCTCGTTGACCTGCCGTGTGAGCGCCTTACTAGCGTTGTCGTTGAGCTTCTTCAAGTCCTTGGTGTCGTTCGGTGCCGTCGAAGAGCTCGCGGGCATCACGCTTTGCAGCTTGTGGAGTCTCACGCTTCGTGCACGCTTCATGTACACGACACTCGTGGCGGTGCCGATCAAAATGTAGACACATCCCCCCACCACGCCCCACATCGCCAGCTTCTCCGTGGCGAACGGGCCCGACTTCACCACGCTCGCAACCACTTCGGACGCTTTGGATACTGAAATGCTTCGCTGCTCACGCACCCAGACGACCGGAAGCCAACACGTCGACATCTTCGCATGCCAGACGTCGCGAGAGACATCGAAGCCACTCATGCGGGCAGTCAGTTGCCAAGACATGCGTCGGTGGTAGACCATTCCCGTGACCGGGTCGATGTCGACGACTGCATCTCGGCTTTGCTCAACAGCTCCAGTTGAAGCCGAGGCTGGAGTTGGTGCGAGCAGGATAGGCAAGCCGTCGAAGAGTGTCGTAAGGTTGACGGTCTGAGATGGAGAGCTCGCATCCACTCCTGAAGGGAGACCCGACGGGCTTTGCCACCCTTGGACGGCGTAGCGCATCAGCGGCACTCCGAACCGAGTGATGTTCTTCGTGAACTTGAGTTCCACAATACGGCGCGGGTACGCCCAGTAGAATAGTAGCGTAGGTGGAGGGGACGCTGACAGCCCGTGCTGCCCAGAGAGCACTGACTTCGTAAACTGGGATCCATCGGTGACATCCCGCACACCAAGTTGGATCGAGGCTCCAAGTACTGTAATTGTCGTGGAGCCGTTGACTGCGACGATATCGCCGACTACGCTTTCCTTGCTCTGATACAAAAGCGTTGGATCATCGAGAAGGGGAACAACGTACGTGACAGGCTGCATCGAGGTGGAGTTGTCTTCCGTTTGCCATAGCGACACGTTCTTGTTGGTTGATGAAAGCACGGATGACACATTTTGCGCCGAAATATACCCGCCCACAGGATACGGCCATGAGTTTCCTGCCATGAGAGGCTTCGCCAGATCACTCTTCTCGAGGAACTTCTGTGGATGGCTGAGAAAGTTTGGCTCGTAGACGAACTTGGTTGCGGCATAGCGAACATACGCCTGAAAGTCTTGGATTCGTGCCAGCGACGAGCCAAATCCCATGGCGGATAACACAGGAAGATCGAGTAGGATCCCGTTGGCGGTGGTCTTGCACCCGTTTTGTACCACTGGTGCTGACAGCTCGTATGCTCCAGCGATCTTTTCCACCAGGAAAGTGCAGTCTTCGAGAGATGCGAACGGTTGTGCAAGAACCGCGTCTAATAGCAACGCCGCTCGCTTGAGACGCATTCCTCCTTCGGGAAACGACCAAAATGTCGGGTCGCTCAATGTAGCGAGTATCGCCTTGGCTTCTGCAATGGAAACGAAATACCCTACTCCAAGCGAGCACGTTGCCACCTCATCGTAGGCGTATTGCCGATCGTAGGCGTTCCAGGCGCAGAAGGCGCTCAGTTCGCCAAGAGCGATGAGTCCAGTCACATTTTCGACGACAACTTGCGATTTTGCTGGATCAAAAATGAGCTTGGGTACCGTAATGCGCTCCGAGTCACTGCCAAGATGCTCTGAATACACTGGTGTAGTCGGGACGAAGGAAGGAAGAGGGTAGGTGACACGAGACACGGTGCCTTTGGCGAATTGAATGGCGGGGAAGTCGGCGTAGCCGACCTGTGCACTGGTTTTCCCGACCAACGACGCATCCACTTTGGCTGCCTCACCCAGAACAGACTCCAGAAGCAGCACGTGGTCGAGCAAGTACAGCAGCCACGGTACATATCGGCTGCGTATCACTTCAAAGACTGTGTCTTTCTCGGCCTTCAGAGCCGGATATTCAGTCTGAAGCCGTTCCATGACCCCACGTGTGAGCTCAGCGAGCGTTGAATTGAGAGCGTCAGCATCCACGTTTGCGTTCGCAGAGACTGGAGCACACTTGAAAGTCGCCGGAGTCGAAGATGCACATCCCGTCAGGAGAGCTCTCCATGTTGGGAAGCCCCGTGTGGTGTTGCGAAACGACACGGACTCATCATAGTCGAAGACCAACTCCGCGATTCTTGCGTGCAGGGCGAGTGCGGCTTCCGAAGGACTCGTCGAAGCAGACGCGGCCTCAGTAGCGGGAAACGCTCGAACGAGTGCACTGGCGTGAGAGAACAAGCTCAAAGGCGAGGCTGATGAGGCAGATGGCTGGTACCAGAGACTCTCTACGAGTTGGCGCGTGAAAGGATGCTGCTTCCAGGAAAGCAACCAGTTTGCAATCGCTGCGACCGTGCAGCTCACACTCGCACTCGGTGCACCAGTGATAATCTGAGCAGTTGTGGAGTCTGCGGTACTCAATACTGTGACAAAAGCAGTTGTTTGCCGAGGACTAGCTTGTTCAGCGTAATCGAGCCACTTGGAGAGGCCATCGGGATGAAGAAAGGACGCTGAATTGGAGCTCTTCCAGATCGCCATCGCTAACGAGGTCGATATCACGCATGCACCCGGAGATAGATCGATTGCGTTCGCCACGAAAGCCTCCACGCCGACGCGTCTCGATACAGGGCCTTGATCAGTTCGGAATACCTTGGCCAGCCCAAATCCGAAATACAGAGGGTCGACTTGTGCGAGAGGGTCGGTGGAAGCGTACCACCGCTTCGCTTGGAGAGCTTGGAAGTAGAGTGAAGAGTCTGGCACTGATCTCCACCAGCGTGCGATCGCAATGATTTGGTCATCACGTAGACTGAACTGTCGTCCAATGTACTTCATTGCGAGGTCTGTAAAATCGGAAGATCGTGATATGCTCGGAAGGTCTTGAAGCACCGTCTGGACGATCGAAACGAAACCAACGTAATTCGCGTCGTTGAGCGTGCCAAGCTCGATCAAAACGTGTCGGCATCGCCCGAGACTCGGCAGATCGATGAAGCACCATACCTCGCGAGACTCGGGATTTAATAGCGAGCCGACCACCGTTGGATCCCACAGACTCCGACGAATTGGCTTCGTGACGTCTTTGAGTAGTGTGTTGGCATTCGTTGTGAGATCATCGCCATCCGTAGATGCAAGCGTGAACGAGTTCGGGAGATCGAAGCCTAGCCGAGCCTTCAGGTAGAGCCGAAGATCGATCGTTGCAGCGGCTTCGCCTCGTGGTGTCAAGCCTGTCGCCCACAGCTCGAGAATGTAGTCACGCAGCACGACGTTCTCCGACCAGGTCATCAACCATGACGCGATCCCCTTAATTTCTGCACTTGTGAGTGACGTTGCAGTCGTCATCTGAGCGAGCAAGGCAGCTTGTGCAGTCGCGTCCAAACTGGAAGTGGTAGCTTCGTTGCGTTCGACGGACGCGACCTGGGGATACTTGGCGAAAAATCGTTCTGAACTGTAGTCCACTCCGTCGTATACCTCCCGCCAAGCCTTGAACCCCACGGGCAGACCATTAGAAAGCCGGCTCTCCGTATTCAGGAATGAATAGTCGTTGCCAGCATCCCACAAGTACTGGGTTTTATCCAAGCTGGGCAAAGCCGATGGTAGATTCCCCGAGCTCTTGCGCCAACCAGACGACGTGAACAGTTCAAAGCCGCCTTGATCACCGTCTGTGCTTGGATCAAGGTCAAGGTATGGGCGTGTACTCACAAGCCACGCTTTTGCAATTTCTCGCACCGAATGCGAGCTTGTCTCCCATCTTTGCAGATACTTCGTCACATCTTCAAGCGAGCTCGCAGCCGTAGAAGTGACCGCAGCATTAAACGCCGTCTCCAGCGACGTTCGGGATTCACTTCGATGGATTGCAGGCTGCCACTTGGACAGGAACACGGGCAAGTTCGTGAATGCCCACGCACTCGTTCCGTCAAGCCACATGGCTAGAGCCGCATCCATCGATACATACGCGTTTTCGGTCGTGCGATTCATCTCGAACGGCGAATCATCTTCGACAATTGGTACTGTTGCCGTCGTTCCGTCCCCCAGCACGCGAAGGAAGTTGCATGAGCGATATTGCTTCACGGAGACGCGATTCCAAGACGTCTGCTTGTAGTTGTTGACGGATACAAACTCGCAATCGATGAAGCTCTCGGTGGCCTCGACGACCTTCACAGGCTGGATCAATGCAGTCTTGTCCACGACCTCTGCGTCGAAATACTGGGCAAACTGCGGTCGTGACGCTTGCTGGAGGATGTCGTCGAGCGTATCATTTAGTGACACCGTATAGCGGGATTGTACAGACGGGCAGCTTGTCGTGGTCGCCACAGTTGGTGTAGATTCCGGCACGACAGTGATTGCCGGAATTGCAAAAGACGTGGGGCACGTGCCATGAAGCCAGTGGCTCAATATATCCCGGACTAGATGCTCATTGAGTTTCCAGGCTTCCAACCACTGGACAACATTGTCAAGCCACGTTTCCCATCCGGCGAGTCCACACGCTGTCGCGATATCCTGTTTCTTCGCAGCGATTTGTGTCGCATCCCCTTCGTCGACGGCATTCGCTAGTGCAATCCACAGTGCGTAGCCCGTCGTGGTCAGAAACGTTGCCCTGTGGTTGTCAGCATTCCAGAGAGCGAGTGCTGCGCGAGGAACATTGTAGGTCGTCCCCTTGAGTGTCGTCAATACACAACCACAGCTAGTTGCAAGTTCCCAGCCATCTTGCTTCCCTGATCGATACGGTTCAATATCAAGCCGAGTCGTTTGATCGCCGCGACGCCATTGATCGAGTACCGCACTGCTCACCCACGGTAATCCCGAGTGAGACACCACCCACTTCTGGATCGTATCGACTTGGTCCACTGTCACCGCTCCGCAGCTCGCATCGGAACCAATAAGTGTGGTGTTGAAGAGTGCGGATCGTGGTCCCGTCCCCGTCAGCGATGAGCACGCCGAAGCTACCTGTGCATTAATTTCGCTCATCAGCGCCGTGCGCGTTGCTGACGATGTTCCTGGATAATCGAAGACCCAGCGCTTGTAACCGAGCGTGTGAAGAAATGAGAAAGCTTTGGCAGGATTCCAAAGTACGGAGACGACTGATAGCGAAGGCCGCAGGGCAGCGTTGGCAACAGGCATGAGTGGTGCAAGCTCGAAACCCATCGAGAACTCTGTTGCGGCGTGATCGTCGGAGACCTCAGTGGAGAATGCGTCGCATGAGTACTCCCTCACAGTTATTTGGTACGACGAAGACGTTTTTGTGTACTTTGAGGTCGAAGCATCGTACGCGCACTCGATCTTTGCGACTTGAAGATCTCGCTCAGTGGTCGAGAAAGGTGATTGAGGTGCCGCCGAAATGACGATTCGGGCATGGGTTTCGACCTCCACGGTTGATGCGGTACACGAACTTTGTCCAGACGTGACGGTTGGCGATGGAGTAGTCGAAGACAGAAGTTCTCGTGGCCAGCATGTGGCTGTTCGCCACCAATTGTGGATCTGTAGAATATGGAGTGCGTTCGACGACCACTTGCGAAGCCACGACACGATGCCGTCCGTCGTGGAGCTCGTGATCGTCGGATACGTAGTTGCAAGTGCTGTGACAATATCGGCAGAGCTTTCGATCCGAACTGCTCGTAGCCATCTGCCGTACCCAGCGACGCTGTTGGCTCCATGGACAGCGTACAAGAAGGAGGACGTCTTCGTTGTATCCCACAACTCTTCGCGCAGTGCTTGAGAAATGACGATTGAACTGTTACTCAGTGGGTTCGCCTCAAAACCTGCCTGGATTCCAGCGACGTGTGGCTCCAGATCGTATAGAAGACACGGGGTTCGTGCAAGTTTGAAGATGTTTCGACATGTTCCGTCAGCCCAGTGGCGAAGAGCACGTCGCTTGACAAATCCATCTCCAAGCAGATTCGTGATCCAAGTCGAGATCTCTGTCCGTTGACTGGACGTAAGCCCCGTGACACCAGAGAGCAGTGCTTGAATCGCGGTTGCATCGTTCAGCACAGACGCTAGATACCACGTAGTAAAGCCTTGAACATTCGAGAATGAAAACGCATCACTCGGGTTCCAAAGTTGCCTAGCAATCGCTGGCGTAACTCCGCTGGTGCTTGCCCCAGACGCTTGCAGATTGAATCCAGTCTGCACACCATCTTTCTCAATATCCAGATCGATTGCCGGTTCGTTGAAGTCAGAATTAGCCGTTCGCTTCACGTAATTCTGACGCCAGAACCGTTCGCGATCGCGCAAGACGACGTCCATTTGCGCCCATTGCATCAGGTAGTCGCGGATGAACATGACCTGATCACGAGTGAGGTAGTCGCTCACGAGGGCGACATCGTTGTTCACACCAGCGATGAGGTAGGCGATCGACGTCTCGTTCAAGGCGATGACTTGCTTCCAGATCGCAAAGCCAACCGGAGTGTCCGTTGGTGCATCCAATGGGTACGATGAGGTCGCAGCCACATCGTAATCGACAATCGAAAACCGTTTGTTGGACACCTTGGAACCCAGCAGCAGTATCGCTACCTCCTTGCTCAGCTCCAAACTGGCTGTTGTCGGTCGAAGCTCGAAGCCTGTCCGAGGCTCTCCAGTCGGATTATCGTCGATCCATGGATCAAAGTCCACGCGTGCAGCGCCAGATCGTTTCCGCCACGTTTCCACCACGTTGTTCTGGGCAACGTCTGCTTGAATTCGGTTTGTGTCGATATCTCGTTGGATGATCTCGAGCTTGATCGTTCGCAGCATGAACGGAACGACTTCGAGGCAAGCACGTTCAAACGTCTCCTGCATGGCGTACGGAAACGCGAGTTGCGAGACCTTGGCAGCAATCGAGTTGAGCGTAACCGGGACTTGGCGCATGTACTGCAATTGGATCTGCTGTTGCAGCAGCACGGGCACGGCCTCGACCTTGAGCCGTCGCTGTAGGTTCGACAAAACACGCGGCAACGCGTGGTCTTTGGCCGTATCGAACTGCTCCTGCAGGATCTCTGGCAGGAATCTGTCCGAGATGTCCTTCATCACGTCTCCAAGCACCTGTGGGATCGCTTCGGCCCGTGCAACAGCGTGCATCTGCACCAAGTTCCCCGGGATACTCGCCGAGTCGATGCGCTGGCGTTGCCTGAGAATCGCCGGCCCAACGCTCTCTCTCGTAACCTTGTCGATCGCTTGCGGCAGGAAGAACTGCAGCGCGCGCTGCTTGGTCTGCGCGACAAACTCCTCGTTCAAGTGGCGATTGTACTCCTCCATGTGTCGCTGGGCAAAGTCTGCGGCCATGAGCCTCTCCGAGTACCCTCGCTCTCGGTACTTGGCCAGTGTGCGCGCGTATGTGGCGTTCAGCGTCACCACGACGTCGTTTTCCGAGCCATTCGACCGCTGCGGCACGAACGCATACGACGACACGACGCCGTAGCTCACGTAGCCATAGTCGCTCTTGCTCTTGCTTCGCTTGCCGTCGGAAACGGAAAGCGACGTGTGGAAGGTCACGTTGACCTTGCGGGACCGCTTCTCGTACGTGTATGGGCCGACCTGCGCGACGCTGGGCGGCTCCACGCCGCTGAGAACCCCCTGGGCGTTCGTGATGTTCCACAGATAGAAGCTCGTGTACACAGGCTCGTCCATGGAGAAGCCGAACGTGCCCGTGGATTCGAATTGGTGGTACGTCGCACTGGACGCCGACAGCGCGAACGCGTCCCGCAGCAGCGCCTCGCGCCGCGCGTCCGCGGCATGCAGCGAGCCGGAGCCTATGGAGACAAGCACGACGCCCGTAGCCGTGAGCAGCAAGCCGAACGCCACGCCCCACATACTTGCTGCCTTCCCCTTCCGTCGCTTTGAGTTTCCCTTGGTGTCGCTTCAACTTCCGATTGGACCAAGCCGAGCCGAGCCGACCAGAGAGTTTGCAAGCCGAGCCGAGAGTGATGGTCGATTAGCCCATTAGCCTAGGTTTTTGGGGTGGATTAGCCGAGGATTGAGAAGAGGCCTGAATGGAGATGGCGAATGCGATGGCGGACACCATGGGCAGGGAGTGTCCTCGCGCTGTGGCCCAGCGGGTGGCGATGGCGCTGACAGCACAGCTCGTGAATCGAGATGTCAGTCCTGCTGTCGCTGTTGGAGCTGTCGTTCCGGCGCCGAGTTCGCCTCCGAGAAGCTACGGCCAAGACGATCATGCGGCCGTGCCTGGTCACGCAACTGCTTATGTCTCGATGTTGCCGTACGCGTACACGAACAGCGACGTCGCACAGCTCTTCTCTCAGTTCGGCAAGGTGGCGCGGGTGACCATCTTACGGGATAAGCAGACGCGCAAAAGCCGAGGCGTCGCGTTTGTGCAGTTCGCGAGAGCCGAAGAGTGTGCTCGCGCCGTCGACGAGATGCACGATACGGAGCTGGAAGGTTTTCGACTGGCGTGCTCCGTGAGTCGTGACAATGGACGCTCCCAGGAGTTCGTGCGAAAGAAAAAGTATGCTGCGGAAGCAGCCGCGTCTGGAGGTGTGAGCCGCTGCTTTGAGTGTGGAGAGTACGGCCACTTCTCGTACAACTGCCCGCGAAACGTGTTGGGAGCTCGTGAGCGACCCACACAGAAGAAGAAGCTCAAGAACAAGAAGAAACGCTTCGATGTGAATGAGCGTGTGCACTATTTCAACGACGAAGGCGTTGTGAATCTGCTGTACGTACGATCCTAGAGCCTACGGGAACGGTCATGGTCTCACGCTCATTTTTGTATGTGTAGCGCTCCTCCTGCCGACGGAGAACGCGATTTATCCTTGTCTCTTCTTGCGTATCCATCGAATGGCTCCGGTTTTGAGCATGTAGAACCTGGTGATGACAACCCACTGAGACAGCGGAAACGGAAAGCGGTGGGAAACTACTTCAGTGATGAAAGCGCAAGCGACGACGACGACGAGAGAGGCAGCAAGAACAAAAGATGACCATATCCATCGTCAAAAATAAATTATGGCGTTCTCATCGATGAATTTTCACTCCACACTGTCAAGAGGCCTCTGTCAGTCGATCCTCTTATCATCTTCCCTTTGCGTCTCCTCTCGCGCCGTCGTCTATCAGGTCTATTTGGTCAAGCGTCGTTGCAGGCGTCCGATCATGCTCTTCGCTGCTTCTTGTTGCCCTTGTTGCCTCGGTTTGCGGCCTGTGGACCACGCAGCAAGCCCGTGTATTTGATCATTCGCGACGCCATTTCATGTGCAGACACTTCTTCTTGCAGCTCACGCTCCTCAGCGGCAGCAAACTTGCTCTGGCGAGAAACCTCACGGTACTCATCCTCGATTCCCTTGTTGAAGCCGCCAAACGAACGGCGGCCAAAGATTGTCGGAAGTGACGGGTCCGGCACATCACGCGTACACACTAATCTGTCCCTGTAGGATGCATACACGAGCTCTATCAGCACATATTCCAACAACTTGACTGAAATGTTGCAGGGCGTACATGGCGCTGTCCTCATCGTCGAGAACCCAGGTGTCGTTCTTCTTCTGCTGCTCGATCGCGTTGCGCTTCTCCTCGGCCGTGTTTTTCTTACGTTGCATGAACTACCCACACCACAAGTACAATGAGCTACTACGCTCTTCCATTGCCATTCAAATAGCTACGCACCTTCATGGCCAGCGTCTTCTGCGACAGATTGGCCTTGGTCGTCGGACGCGGCTCATTCACCGTGGCTTTCAGCCCGTTCACCGGTTCATGCTTGGCATCCTTGTCGCCCTTGGTAGCCGCAGCCTTTGGCTTGTCACTTCCAGGCTTCCACATCGTCGATAGCCTCTTGTAGTCACGTAGAAATCGCTTCCAGCGAGGAGCTCCTGGACGCTGGTGACGCAATTGATGTGCCTGTTTGAGTGAGTTGGATGCACCGCTTGGCGATGGTGGTTGGAGGTTGGCCCGTATCCCTCATTGGCGATCTCCAACACGGGACTTAGCCCCACTGTCCAAATTAGCCTTACGTCGGACCAGAAAACAGATGCTAGGAGAGGCTAAGGAGAGGCGCGTTGACGGCAGCGTCAACGTGTTGTTTCAACCAATTGATGGCAGTGTCCCGAATCGCAGATCCTCAAACGAGGGACAACCATAACCAACGCCGACGTTGCAGCCCAGGTCCCTCGTCCTTCCTTCACGTCACGAGTTGGACGACGACGAGCTGAAGCAGCCAAAGCTCACCCGCGATCGCTCATTCGCCCGCGGTTTCCAAGGCGCTACGTGGACAAGCGTCGTGAGAACATCGAACCAGACATCCTCGCCGACGTCTTCAGCTGCGCGGGCGTGAAATCCCGAGCGTCAGAGACCGAGAACTCGGAGAGAAAGGGGATTTCAGCCGGTCGCAGCGGACCGACCACGAGGGGAGAACCACACACAGGGGGCAGTATGGCGAGACCGATTTCACTAGAGGTGGACACGGATGGAGGCGCCGACTCGGCCATGAGCTCGCCATCTAGCAGCACGGGCACGTCGGAGGTGGCGTTCCGCATGTCGGAGATCGAGAGCGCGCATCTGTGTCCGAGCGGACGCATGAAGATGGAGGAGTTGTTCCGCCAGTGGCTCAACGTGGACGGCACGAAAGAGATGATCCACGGACTAGTTGAGGATATCCGCAGCGGCAAGGAGATGCCTTTGGACGCGCTGCTCGCGAGTCACCACACACACGGCGCGGGAGCGGATTCGCCGTCGCGCAGCCCGAAGCGACCGCCAAACTACCACCATTTCGGAGGCGGTTCGCCGTCGTCCTCTGCGAGCAACTCGCCGTTGATGCACGGCAGAAAGAAGCACCATGTCGTGAGTCTGTTTGGCGAAGAACTCCATACACTGGCGGAATTAGAGAAGCGCGATGTCGTGATGACCGATGGTGACCAAGTGATGGAAGGCACCAGTGCCGACAATGGACAAAGCGAGTTGGATGACGCAGAGAGCAAGACCGTGCCGATTCCTCGATTCTACGTGCCTGGGGAGAGCCGACGAGGCCGGTTACGCGGACTCTCGACAGACGCGATCGCCCGCAAGACGGTACGTGGCAGTTGAGCTCATCCATTGTAGGTGAGACTCGTACTGAGCTGTTGTTGTCGTTGTGTTGCACAGAGCGATATCGAGACGCGCTTCCGGGACTTCCCTGACGGCATGAAGGTCGAGGATTTCGTGGCGATCACAAAGGATCTGTGCGGCTTCCCTTCGTTTTTCAACGCGCCTTTTTTCCGACGCATTTTGTCAACCGCAAACAACGGCGAGTTGCCAAGCCCGACGGCGACCGATGACTCGCTCAAGATCACCAAGGAGATGTTCATCAGGTACTGGGTGAAGGAACTGGCCCCACACGATGATGTCGAGCGCTTCTTTAGAGTAGTACGTGCACGCCGATGCCGTTCAACAACCTCCAGCCAACACGGACGGATCTAACACGGCATCGTGTATCTTCTAACAGGTGAAGCAGCCGAAGAACGACTACATCGAGCGTGACGACTTTGCGCCTTTCCTTCAAGGTACGAGCTCTTTCGCCATCCTTCGCTTGCGCAAACATGCTGAAGTTTTTGTTGTTGTGATCCACAGAGCTGCTGAAATACCACCCAGGACTGGAGTTCCTGGCAGGCACTCCGGAGTTCCAAGAGAAGTATGGTATGTTGAACATGTTGTGCCCGATAGCGAGTCGCCTAGCATCGCACTCAACTGACCTGGGTCTTTGTAGCTTTGACTGTGGTCGTCCGGATCTTTTACGCTGTCGATCGAGACAGCAGTGGGCGGATCACGTTGCGCAAGCTCCGTAGAAGCAACCTGATACAAGCGTTCAACACTGTGGACGAAGAGGAAGACATCAACAAGGTAGTTCCAGGATATGCCTTCGATGCTGAGGACCTATCTGAGTAGCTCACATTTTGCGATGTAGGTCAACGCGTACTTTTCGTATGAGCACTTCTACGTGCTGTACTGCAAGTTCTGGGAACTTGACACCGACCACGACTTCCAGCTCAGCCAGGACGACCTCGCTCGCTATGGGGGCCACTCGCTGACAAGAATTATTGTCGACCGGATATTCGAACATGGCCGACGACCCTTCGCTCGCTTGCAAAGCCTGTCCGCTGAGGAGAAGAAGAAAATGAGCTACGAGGACTTCATTTGTGAGTATTTGTTTGGCAGGATCGTCCATTTCCCAATCCTCCGACTGACGTTTTTGGTTTCTTTTCACGTAGACTTCATGTTGTCCGAAGAAGACAAGAGCAACCCGATCAGCCTCCAGTACTGGTTCGAGCTGGTGGACACAAACGAGGACGGAGTCATCCGATCGGACGAGATGCGCATCTTTTACCGCCATCAAATGCATCGGATGGAGTGCCTCGGCCACGAAGTCGTGCCTTTTGAAGATATTCTGTGCCAAATGTACGTGGGCGTATCTAGGGTGAACGCGAAGAGAAAGGTGCTAATTGGATTCTCTCTCATTGCAACAGGGCGGATCTGCTACACCCCGGGGTCGATGGCGAGTTCTACCACCGAGACTTCGTCAAAGAGGACAAGATCCGAGTGTCGGGTGTGTTCTTCAACGTGCTGTTCAACCTCAGCAAGTTTATCGAGTTCGAGCAGCGCGATCCATTCCTTCTTCGGCAGCAGCTTGCCGAGCCAGAGCTCACGTGAGTCTGAAGCCTCGTCCTGCTTCCTTAGACGCTGTCGGCGACTGACGTTATTTTGCTCTGTTGTAGTGATTGGGACCGCTTTGCGCGCACCGAGTACGCGCGGTTGGCCATGGAGGAGGAAGGCCGCGAGGACGACTCCGCCATGGACATTGACACAATGGACGGCTGGTACGTGTCGGAGGACCAGGAAGACGACGTCGAGATCATGGGTGCGTCTGCGTCGACGACCAATCGTACGGTGGAGGCACCCTTCTGAGCAAACGCATCGAGATACCCAATCGAAGCACCCGCCCTCAGCATTTAGACGACATCCCTCGCCTCCACCCACCCTCATTCCAACGGCAGCGCTCGGCACCGCGACGCACATAGTAAGTAGTAGGTCTTTACGGAAGTTGCATCGATCGACAAATGGCTAGAAAACAACTTTTGGTGGTTTTTACGGCTTCTGCTCGGCTGCGCGCTGGCGCTGCGCCTGCTTGAACTTGTTCAGGCGCTCGTTGCATTGCTTGAGCATCTTGACCTGCGCCTGGCACTTGGTCCAGTCGCGGTCGTACTCGCCGAGACAGTCTTCGAGCTTGTAGTACTCCTTCGAGCAGCCCATCTTCTCGATCATGTCGTCGATGTCAATGTCCTCGCCAAAGTCGCTGTTGCTGCCGGCGTGCAGACCAGGAATCACCTTGGGAGGCGGCATGGCGCCCTGTGCATTTGCGCCGCTCATCTTCCGGCTTCGGAGGTGTGGTGGATAATGGAGCTCTTGACGTGTAGTGCATGTCACTTGCGATTCATGTCTATATCAGTAGATGTGAAGTGTAGTTACGTAGTAATTAGATACATGATGTCTAGATTGGCATATTTGGAGGCTTGCCCTATCAACAATCAAGTCTCCCTGGGTTTACGAACGAAAGGCTTTCTAACTGTCATTGGCAACGTGCTGATTCTGAGGAGAATGTCGTTAAAGCCAGGATATTCCCAGCGGGTGGGTGTGATTCGGCAAGTTGAAGTCTAAACCCATTTACTAATTTGACCCGTTTTCCCCTCTTCTTGGGCGGCAACATCTCGAAAGAACACAAGAAACGCGTGAAGTTCAGACGAGCCACGGAGACGCCGTCTCTGCGTGTATGTTGAGCCGTTCCTCGCGCAGCCTGCAGCACACCAAGCTACGAGATCACAACGCGAGGTTTACCTTCATCGTCAGTGCGTCGTAGTCGCGAAATTCCGACTAGTAGAACGCGAGAGAAGACTCCAAAGTCGACCTTTTTGACCCATCGTCATGGACCGAGCTGCCTACGAAGCGCTCTTCCGCGAGGCTTACAACAAGTACGTGGCTGAGGGCGCCGATCCAAACGCCGCTGCTGCGCAGGCTATGCAGGAGCTGCAGCGCCACGTGAGCGGCGCGTCGCCGGCGGCCTCAGAAGCGACGGACCACGCGGCGGCGTCGTCGTCTGCGTCTCCTCCGAGCTCCCCAACACCTGACAACGGCGCCATGAGCGAGCCAGCGACTACGATAGCCGCCAAGGGCGAAGATGACGATTCGGATATGGGCGAGGCGACGGACGACAAGATGGACGAGGAGCAAGAAGACGTCGAGATGGAGCGAGCGTCTTTCGTGGACGGAGCGAATATCGCCGGAGAGACAGACATATCACCACCACCAGCGCCTGTACAAGCTGTTCCTGCGGCGCCGGTGGAATCGCTGGGATCGAAGCTCAAGGACGCGTTGTACGCCGCGGCGGAAACCAGCGAGTACCGCGTTGTCAAGCAGCTCTTGTACCAGATCTTCTCGGACGTCTCCAGTCTCAACGAAGCGTTTGTGTCGAGTGAGAGTGTCGGAGGGGAGATCGATTTGAACGAAGAGTGGTGGGACATCGACCGCGACGAGTTGCAAGAGGTCTTTGCTCTGCTCGTGGACGCCTTGGGGCGGTCGGAGGACCAGGCGCTCCAAAACACGTGGAGGAATGCACTAGAGATGCTGGTTGGACAGCCATGGAACGCCTGCTCGACGTGGACCAAGCCAGCGCAGCTGCGGTTTCTACTCGTGCTGTTTGAGCACCCGCTGCTGTTTGATCCGGACTACGTGAACGTCACAGGCGGACTGTGCAAACTTTTCTTCCACCTGCCAGAGGCCTCGAAAGATATGCTGCGAGCCCAGTGGAACACGTACTTCTCCAACGAAGAGCTCTATCGGTTGCTGCAGATTTTTCAGCAGACGATCACCGTGTTTCTGTACGGCTCCAAGAAGATGGATCTCGTGTATGCGACCTGCGCTGTGCTGAAGGAACTCCACCGCATTAATGCTGCACGTGAGCAGCCGTTCGCGACGTACGAAGAGTTCTACAACGACGCGGTGAACTCGGAAGTCGACATCATCCACGACTACACGCGCTCGACGTTCTTCTTGAAGAAACGCCACCATGGAGAGGAGGATTTCGTGTCCACACACCAGCACCGCATGCTGTCGGAGATGTCATTTTGCGATTTTGCTTTCGTGTTGGATGCTGCATTGAAGAGCCGAGTCCTGCAAGTGGACTCGGAATTGGAGCAACGCGCGAGCCAGCAGGACGCGATTGCGTCTCGCCTTGTCGCCGGTGCCTTCAGTCCGTTTTTGGTGCTGAAAGTGCGACGAGACAACATTGTTGAAGACGCGTTGCAGCAGCTTGTCCGCATGTCACCGGAAACGTTGAAGAAGCCACTGAAAGTCAAGTTTATCGGTGAAGAAGGCATCGACGAAGGAGGCGTGAGAAAGGAGTTCTTCCAGATCCTGCTGAGGCAGTTGCTGGATCCAGCGTTTGGCATGTTCACGTATGACGAGGAGTCGAGCACGCTGTGGTTCAACAGCGACTCCCTCGAGGCCACGATGGAGTTCGAGCTCATTGGCATTCTGCTCGGCCTTGCAATCTACAACTCGGTCATTCTGGATCTCCACTTCCCACACACAGTCTACAAGAAGCTCATGCGATGCGCTATCGGCTTGGAGGATGTCGAGACCGCGATGCCCACGCTCGGCAAAGGGCTTCGTCAGCTGCTCAAGTTTGACGGCAACGTGGAGGAAGTGTACCAGCGCAACTTCGAGTACTCGTACGAAATCTTCGGCGAGGTGAAGACAGTGGAGCTCAAGCCAGGCGGCGGAAGCATTCCAGTCACCAACGCCAACCGAGACGAGTACGTGGCGTTGTACGTCGACCACATTCTGAACAAGTCGGTGTCGCGTCAGTACGACGCTTTCCACAAGGGCTTCCATTTGGTTTGCAACGCCGAGGTGCTTGAGATGTTTCGATGGGAGGAACTCCAACTGCTCATCTGCGGAAGCACGGAGCTGGACTTTGATGCCCTCGAAGAAGCTACGCATTACGAAGACGGCTTCACGGAGGACAGCGAGTGTATAAAGTGCGTCCAAGGCTACCTCACAATGATTGGTGCACTCTGCTTACTCCGGTGGCTAACTAGTCTTGATCTGTTAGGTTCTTTTGGAGCGTGGTGCACGAGTTCTCCATCGAGGAGAAGAAGCAGCTGCTCATGTTCTCGACTGGTAGCGACCGCGTGCCGATCCGAGGCCTGTCGAACCTCGTGTTCGTCATCTCGAAGAACGGCTCGGACTCGGACCGTCTTCCTACCGCCCATACCTGGTACGTTCATGAGGTTCGTGACCCCAGTTGTAACCGGATCTCATCGTTATTGGACTGTATTGTGTATTGTCAGCTTCAACCACCTCCTTCTACCAGAGTACAGCTCGCGCGAGAAGCTGAAGGAGCGACTGCTGCTGGCAATCAACCAGGCCGAAGGCTTCGGCCTGCGCTAGCGTCTACCGCGAGCACAGGTGCAAGTATACGACACTAGCCAACTTGAAGCCGCGTGGAGGCTGGTGAGTGTCACTCGCTGCCATTGAATGAAGACATGTTGAGTGGCGTCAAGTGAGTGCATGTCCGTCACGTTGCCTAGGTCTGTCTAACGGAAGAAGGCCATTCATCTTCTCTGTTCTTGGCCGTGACACTGAGCCTCCTACCATACTGAACCGGCCTGCGTTCCATGGGGGAGCCAGCCCTCAGCCATGGCTATGGTGATGGCTTGCAGTGATCGTCACGACATTCGCTGTCGTCACGCCGTCGACCAGCGAGAGCCTATCAAAGATCTGCCCGTTCTACCAGCGGTGACGACTTGAGTGTCGGGGCTCTGGTCAAATGGATCGCTTAGAGACACTGGCGGCTGACAGCTACGGACGTGGACGAGCCGCGCGTGCGCTTCTTCTGCCGCGCACTCAGAGAGTCTCCATCGATCTCTGCTGCGTTCCATTCCACTCCATTCCTCCAGTGGTGTCCGGATGGCTGATGGTGGAAGGGAGATGGGAGCCATCTGTGGCTCTGGACGCCCGCCTCTGATTTCCTCCAATCAACATCCATCCCAGATGATTCAAGAGATCTGATTGGGTGGACATAGGAGAGAACATTCCCCCTCGTCGAATTTCCGCCAATCATATCGCGTGAAGCGAGAGAGCTCTTCGCGATGTGCAGCTCCAACACGGTCCGGAAATGACACAAACTGCGAAGAGGGACGAGACGGAAGCACCACGACAGGCAAAGATGGCAGCGGCGCCGCGCGTGCAGATCGTGTGCTTCTCCATGGACAGGGTCTTCCAGCTCTCCGAGTACCTGCGCACGCTGCATCAGCACCTGCTTTTCCATGGCGTGCGGCTTCTCGACGACTCGAGTTGGGCGCGAGTCACGGTCGTCGCCAAGTGCTCGACGCCAGAGACACGTGCGCTGTACGAGGCCATTGCGCAGCAGTACGCCCACGTGACGCTGCTGTACGAAGGCGATGACGAGGACGGTTCCACGAGCTTCGCGGCGCGGTTCTTAGAGGCCGTGGAGTTTGCAAATGGCGACGAGACGTGCCCGTACGTGCTGCTGAACGTCGACGACGCGTTCTACTTCGACGACGTCGAGCTCGCGAAAGCAGAGGCGTTCCTACGGACCAGCAGTGGCGACGGCGGTGCGTTGCCAGAGTGGAACTTTGCATTCCACTTGAAACTCGCGCCGAGTATCTGGCGGTCGCACCTCACGAACAAGCCCATGCTTCCTCTGCCACCCATGACGACCGTGCTGCCTCCACACACCCACGCAACGGCGCTAGCGTTGAGTCTAGACGACTACGACCGTTTCTACCTCACGTTTGACCCGTCGCGCGGCACGCTGGACTGGAGCTATCCGTGGGAACTCAGTGCCAGCGTGTACACTCGAGAGACGCTTCTCACCGTGTTGACCGAGATCCAGAACAAGTATGGCCAGGAAGGCATCAGTGGACCCAACTTTCTAGAGCTACGTGGCCACGAGATCGTCCACTCGCAGTGGATGAACAAGACCCACAAGATACGATGTGGCTGCCTGCCGCGCCCGAAAGTGCACGTGTTTGCCATCAACCAAGTCCAAGACGTGTTCGACAACCGACTGTACAGTGCTGACTCGCCGTTGCCACCATCGATTCGATCGCCGAGTAGTCGTGATGCCAAGCTGCTGGAGAAGCGCGACAGTGTGAGCAGCATGAGCAGCATCAGCAGTCTGAATGGCGACCACCTGAATCCTGGCACTGGTGATCTGTCCCAACTGCTTCGGCTATACCAGGCGAACGAGATGCTCGACGACGCGTACTACCGGCGCCACCGCTTCTCCAGTGTCCACATTGGCACACTCGTACTCGCGTCTGGCCTAAACGCCCTGCCTCGGTCGCGTGGAAGTGTCGACTGGACCGCGGACCATACACCGTTGGTGTCCGTCGTCATGCCAGTGTACAACGCAGGCGCCTACGTCGATGAAGCGCTTCGCAGTGTTCAGCAGCAGAGCTATCCCCAGATGGAGATCATCGTGATCGACGACGCGAGTACCGACGAGTCGGCGAGTATCATTACTGAGCGAATGGCTACCGACGGACGCATCAAATACGTGCGAAACGAGAGTAATATGGGCATCTCGGCTTCGCTGAACAAGGGGTTTTCGCTGGCGCAGGGCACGTTTGTGGCACGTATGGACGCCGACGACGTCTCGTTTCCCGACAGAATCCAGCGCCAGATCCACTTCATGCTCGAGCACCCGTTTGTCGACATCCTGGGCACGTCCATTCTCGTGGGACGAGAAAACGAAGCTGGAGGCAGTGAAGTCACGGATGTGGAGACGGCGGTGTACCCAACGTCTCCACTGGCGACGCGGTGGCAGTTACTGTTTGGCTGCTTCATTGCGCATCCAACAGTCATGATGCACCGCCGCGTGCTGAATACGATCGTGGCGTCAAGCAAAGAACTGTACTCAACGTCCAAGCCGTCGTGTGAAGACTACGATCTCTGGTTACGCTGTGCGTACCAGCACCAACTCATCATCATGAGTCTCGGCGACGTGCTGCTCTATCACCGCAAGCACACGGGCAACACTTGCTCGGATCGCCGCTCTGAGCAACTCGAACAAACCCATGCGACTGCGATCACTTGGTTCCAGCATCTCCTCGGCGACGACGTCGAAGTAGATGCTGCCGCCATCGAGCCGCTACTCGACCACGAGCGCGATTACTCTATCAACCAGTTGCAGCGTGCGATCCAGTTGCTCAAACGTCTGGAGACCAAGCTGTGTGAGCCAACAAAGCGTGATATCTCACGGACAAGCTCGCCGAGCATCACGGTGCAGGAGCAGGAAATGCGGCAAGACGAATGGAACGCTGAGGTGCAGTACGTCCACAGCGACGCAGCGTCCCGCCACGGAGAGCTCGCGTTCCGAGCCATGCTCGTGGATCCTGTCGTCGGCGCCTCGCTGTGGAGCGAGTTCGCCAAGGAAAACCCACAGCTCAGTCGCAGTGCTTTCGAAAAGCTCATGAAGCGCAAGAAGTCGATCGCAGTAGGCAACAACGACTCGTAGACGGGAGGGGAGGGAAGGACGTAATCAAACGTAGACAGGCTCGTCATCAATCCGTTGGGGGATCTGCGTGGGCTATACATGTAGCTAAATGTGTGTCTGGCGTGTTCAGTGACTCAGGAGGACGAGATCAACTCCTTTGCACAGAGTCAACCTGACCGGACGGTTGCCTCGTATGGCTGTGAATAGAATCCTCATCGCTGTCTCATCGACCGCGACACGGACTCTGACAACAGTGCGTAACAATCGTTTGGTGGTTTGCTTCCCACCCTCCGACAGGACACGAGTCCTGCTCTCACTTGGAAATAGCACGCATCAGCACAATGGTCGAGTCAATGAGCGTACACGTGAGACCGTGGACGCACGCACTGCTCTGGGTCGGCATGGCTGCGTTCTACGTTGTGTGCGCGACTGTGCTCGCGCTCCAAGGGCTCGTGTACATCTACGTGAGAAAGTACGCCGAGGTCGTGATCATCGGCGT
Source organism: Pythium sukuiense (assembly GCA_023334995.1). Classification (NCBI taxonomy): domain Eukaryota; phylum Oomycota; class Peronosporomycetes; order Pythiales; family Pythiaceae; genus Pythium; species Pythium sukuiense. The sequence goes on from JAADVL010000267.1 coordinate 34,955, forward strand.
GGAGCTGTTGGGCGTGGACGTCCAGAGAGGACTCTTCCACTACATGTCGGCCGCCTCGCTGGGAATCGCTTGCATCCATGTCTACTACTTGAGCGGCATGATCTTCCGATCTCTCAAGGCCCGTTCGCTGGTGTTTTCTAGCCGAACGGCTACTGTGAAATGCCCCAAGACGAGCCGCCAACCCCCACTAGCGATCGCAGCGCTGAGTCCTCTATTGCCACAACGTTCGTCACTAGCCTGGCGTGTCAGTGAGTCAATTGTTGGCGTCGCTCTTGCGCTCTGGAGAACGTTCGACGTCACGAGTCCGAACTATGGCGTCGTCTACTTCATTCGTGAGCTCGTGCAAACAGGAATCCAGACACAGCAAGCGTACCGGCTCAGTGCACACGTAGCCAAGACCGGAATGAGCCACACAATCGTCGTTCTGCTGGTCCTCAACTGCTGGGCGATGCCGTTGATCAAATTCGTTTTGCGTGTGCGCTCCCCAGCCACCACGCGACTGCTGTGTGTGGTCGTGAATCTGGTGTTGGACTTCGTCTCGACGTTTGCCATTCCAGTCGCACTGTTCCTGCCGTACGCGAGAGACTTTAATCAAGTGACGGGCACGTTCGACCAGTTTTTTTGGTACACGGACACGTGGTTGTTCCAGCTTCCCAATGTGTGGCCGCTGCTGTTCGTGACCTCGATCTGGGACGGCGTATCGCGATTGTTTATCGCGTTTGGCATGACGAGAACGCTCCGCTCAGTTGCAAAGCTTCTCCAGAAACCACTTCCCACTGTGGTGGCAGTCGAAGTGCTTACTCCGCTGTCAACGACAGCAGTTGTGCCCATCAAGCCACAGCCCACAGCCAAGCACCGCCTTTCTCGACAGCTCAGCCGTCTACCACCGGCGCCAGTGCTTCGAAGTCGCACGGAGCTGTGGGGCCATCGCTTACTCGGACTCTGGGGACTTGGAGTGTTCGCTCTCCACGTCCACTCATCAATTATGAAGGAAAACAACCAGTGTCTCGTGCAAGTGAGACCGTGGCTCGTGCGGCGTCCCGTGTGTTCCGTCATGGAGATCAACTGCATCGATGGCCAGCTCACGGGTGACGCGTCCGACTTTGGAGCTGCGATCGACTCGACTGATACCCAGTGGCTGTCGTACTTGGTGATCCGCCACTGCTCCGCAGTCGAGATCACTCCACGAGTCAAAGAATTGACGTGGCTGCAGGCCATCAAGATCTTCAACTCGACGCTTGTCAGTTGGGATGACGACGCCGCTCTCACGGAGACCGACCACCCGAATATCCTCATCGTGTTTGTGGTCTCCTCGAACGTGTCCGAGTTCCCTCGTGCGCTATACAACCACGACTTTCCTCTCAAGCTCATGGATATTGAGTTCTCCAATGTGAACCTCACGTCGCTTCCCGATGAGATCGCCGACCTGTGGCATCCAGGCATGTTCCTCGTGATGGAAGGCCTCCAGCTCCCCGTATTTCCTCCCGTTCTAGCGAAACTCCAGCCGTGGTTCTTCGCGTCCACTTGCAACAACTTCGCCGAGATCCCCGCTGCAGTGTTTGAGAACCCGATCTTGCAAGTCCTGAACCTGAACGGCAACCCGATCCGTGAGATTCCACCTGGGCCACTCACAATCAACTCACTGTATATCGTCGGCACGAAGATCATGACGATACCCACGTGGCTCAAGGTCGGTAACGTCGGGATTGAGCTGCTTTCTGGCTCAACGCCAATGTGTGAGGCGTTGCAAGAGAACAACTTCACGGCCTTGGGCCTCGGATCTGCTGCCGAGCTGGACGTGTGGCAGAAGTACACCAACTGCACTCCGGCCGAGGAGTACTATTTCATATCCCATTACCCACTAGCTGACGAAGTGACAAACAATCCATCCAAGACGCATCGATAAAAACACTTGTAGGGCTCAACTCGTGTGTTGATCAAGCACCTCTCCAC
>JAADVL010000268.1:0-36824 GCA_023334995.1 Pythium sukuiense
CCTGCAGCAGCTCTCCTTGAAGAGAGAGAGAGTCAAGTGTCGCAATTTGGAGCTTGCCGCCAGCGTAGCATAGGACAGTGGGCGCCACTATTGTAGACTAGGAGTACCGGTATGTGATGCAGCATGCAGCAAAGATGGCGTCGCTGTGGGTGAATCCATCACCTCCATGAAAAGAAAGGCAACAGCCCAACTGCAATGACATGTCATTCAAATGAAACGACTTCACCTGATTTCCCTCTCTTCAGTGACAGGTAGAGTATTGCTCGTACCTACAGGATCTGCCTGAGGTAGAGACACGTGCTTGGGTTGACGACGATGGAGGACGTCGACGCCACCTACCAACTGACTGGCGCCTGCACGTGGATGGATACGTTGCCTCGTGACAGACAAGACTCATAGAGCACAAGCCATGGAGACATATCGGTATGCAAGAAGGAGATAGATTGGATTGACGGTTCCCCCTCACTGGTGAGAGGAAAAGCGAGCTACCTATTCGGCGTCAATCGGGAAGAGCAATGCAAAAAGAGAGGAGCTCTCGCGGACGCAGCCGCGTGGATCAGTGCCGACGAGATGGTTCAGTGCACGAGCCGAGAACGGCCGTGCGTCATCTGCAGCAGTCTTCACAGTCGGCTGCGCGCCGGAAACGCGCCGCGTCTACAGGAACTTGGCGACACCGTCCTGGATGGATTCGAACGCCAGCTCGGCGGCGTCCGTGGCCGTGAGGTGGATGCCGACGCCCATGAGCACACGCTTGATGGCCTCCTTGGACGAGGCGTAAAGCATCTTGCTCTTAATGCGGGCCGTGTCTGGCGACCACGACAGGAACACGATCTTGCTGGTTGGGCGGCCGTCCTTGGTGGTCAGGTCCATGTCGATGAGGCCGTATCGGCACTCGTTCGAGACCTGGAGCAGCTTGGCGGCGAAGTCGTCGTAGGTCTCGCTGGATGGGCCCGTGGACTCGATCACGATCTCCGAGTCGTCCACGATCTTGTAGATGAAGTAGCGGTAGTTGTGCGGCTCGCGCTTGAGCTTGAAGTCGTTGAACTGCGTGATCACATCATCGTGGACACCGACACCAGACGCCTACAAGCACACATCCATCACACGCGTCAGCACAGCGCGTTCTATCCTACAGCGCTCCCTACGCCGCCATGAACGCACCATGGTTTCCTTTGGTTGTTGCTTTGACCTTGAGTATGGGGGATCGAAGGGGAATGACTGAGGGGAACGGAACCGCCCACAGGGCAGGCCAAGCCAAAAGCACACCCCACCACACCAACAACCCAGGCAGCCACACTTGATTAAACTATGATGGAGACGTCGCCCATCCTATTATGATGGTCATCCCGCCCTCTCCTCACACTCCTTTTCTCAGTCGATACATCGTGACGAAATGGACCGATCTTGTATTAGGGTGCAGGACAGTACACGTCACCAGTGGCTACATTTCCAGCCTCCATGACACACCGACGCGACGATGACTCCACGATACGCGCTCTATACCGTGCTAGGATCACAGACGCGTGTGGCGTGGCGTGGCGTCGTGTAGCTTTATGGCTGCCACTGCACGGCGTGCAGAGCGATGCGGGCGCTCCTGGCCAGCAGCGCGTCGCCGTCGCTCAGGAGCTGCTGGAGATGGTACTCGGTCGACGACACGTTGAGCTGCTTGCGCGCCGGCGGGTACGCCGCCATGGCCGCCACAAGCTTCACGGCGTTGAGCTGCAGCAGCATCTTGGGCGACTGCAGCAGTTGGTTGATGTTGCCCAGGCCGTCGCTCGCGACGATCGTGCGCTTGGCGTCGTCGTGCACCGCCAGGATCATGAGCGCGCCGGCGCTGGCGGCCGCCACCTGCCACTGGCAGTCGGTCAGCAGCGTGCAGAGCTTCTTGACGACGCCCTTTTCCACAGCGATCTTCTTGGCCTTGTCCACGACACTGATCGCAGCGATGGCGTCGCACGCCGCCACGCACAGCGGCAGCTTCGAGTCGTACAGGTGCCGCGCACAGAGCTCCATGGCCTCGAGGTCGATCACTTTGAACGCTGTGCCTTCGTTGCCGTCATTCACGATGTTCCGCAGCAGTTGAAGCGCGCGAATGCACAGCTCACCCCGCACACTCGAGCGCTTGAGGTGGTCCATGACGACTATCATGTAGCCGTTAGCCGTGAGCAGCTGCGCACCGATGAACGAGCGACTGAGACTCAAGAACGCGTCGTAGAGATGCTGCGTAGTGGCCGCGTGCGTCGCGGCGCTAAACAACGGCAGGATGTGGGCGGCTGTCTCGCTGGCCATGAACGCGTTGCGGCCCAGCGACGACTCCATCATCACGCTCAGCACTCGCGCCGACAGCTCTGCGACCTCGCTCTCCGCGTCTAGAATCCCCTGCTCGATGAGCTCCAGCGCGCCGTGCTTGAGACACATCGCTAGCTCCTGTGGGAGCTTGAACACCTCGGTCATCGCGGTCAGGACGCGTCGCTTCAGCACCAAGTCTCCGTCTTCTAGCATGTGCAGCAGATGCGCCCAGTTCTCCGCGCCGAACGCCTCATGCACACGGTCATACGGGATCTCATCGACGTCGTCCTTGGCGGAGACTAGCGTGAGGTGCTGGTGCGTCGAGCGCTTGTACAGGAACGCGCCAGGCGCACGGAGATGGCGCACCGGCTCGCCTGCCGGCCTCGCTGTCGCCGTGGTTGCGTAGCTGCGCGAAGTGGTCTTCATGATACTGCAGCAACAGTAACGGGAGGCGCTCTCGCCGCGAAAAGACGCGCTTTATGGGATAAAGCCAAAACTTGATGAAGGGTTCAACTATCAATTGCTAGGAAATGTAGCCATCTCCTGATTGCTGGTGCAGTCGTTGGGTCGACGGCGACGCTGCGAACGGCGTGCGTAGCTTGGGGAACATGGGTAAATGCGCGAATGCCAAGCGGCTCGGGGCTGCGACGTTTGCGAAGTCGAGACGCGCAGACGCGAGGAGCGGATTCGCCAGTGGCAGCGAGTGGCCGGGTGAAGAGCTGCTCGTCGACACCGGACTTTCCCCCACGTCAGCGGACGCTGAGCTCTCACCAAGGATTGAAAGTGCAGGCAGCAGCGGCTCGACAGTGCGAAGTTCAATGCGACTCGCCATTTGTGAGAAATCGACTGAGAAGCCAGCGAACCGGATAGGATACAGAGTGTGGCGCAGCGTCGGTGGCTTCGCGAGCACCCGCTGATGGGCATCCGAGAGGCTCGGAGGACCGAGTGACGCGCCAGCTTCTCTCACTAGAAACGACCGGTCTGTTTGCCACGACCCACCCCTGCGCCCCTGAGAGGTTGATCCGGAGACTGCGTTGTCCTCTGTCGCTAGTAGATGATACAATGTCGACGCCAGTTTGCTTTCCAGAGGGTCCTCAGTACGAGCGTACTCCGCCAACGCAGACAGTAAGTCCACACACATTGCCTCCATGAGTGGGTCTTGTGCGGCTTCCGCCTGGACGAGCGCTAGTACGTTGGCGATGACACCGTAAGATGCCAGAATGGCGGGCACGCTGGGTTTGCGCGCCACGCAGCAGAACGTCGCGATGCAGTTCTTCTTTACGAACATGGACGGACATTCGTGGAGCAGCAGCGCCAAGTGGCTGATCACACCGCCATCCACGAGTACCTGGGTGTTGCCCGGTGCGAGCGCAAGCTTCCGCACGACCGTCGTGCCAAGTTGGCGACTCTCGGGGGAGGCGTGGGACGAGCAGAGCCACAGCACCATGGGCAGGACGCTTCGAGTGAGAAGCGCACTGGAGTTGATGCGGCCCATGAACAGATTACACAAGCACACAGCCGCGTCCTCCTTGCAGGAATCGTCATCGACGTCGAACAGTTTCTTGAGAAGCGTCGTGGCTTGCTCGTCCATCAGCGCATTGTGGGAAGCCGGCTCGCACGACAAATTACGAAGCAAGCCGGCACAGAGCGCTGCGACGTCAAAGGCCAACGCCGCGATCTTCTTAGGGATCGCATGGCAGATACACTGGATGATCTGCGGGGCGTTCAGCTGCCGATTCAAGCTGTCATCACATGACACGTTGTAGATCAACCGCACGAGCAGCGACTGCGTCTCCCTCGCCACCCGACAAAAGAGCTGCGGTACGGCGTCCATGAGCGTCGGCGACGGTGAACCAGCGATGGCCGTCACGAGTTTCGCTCTCGTCTGGGCGTGGAGTGACATCTGATAGAGCAGAATGGCGACGCAGCGGCCGCAGTCGTCGTGGATGGTGTGGGCAAGCCGTGCAATCGTGGCGAGCATGTCTGGCTCCGCAAACTCACTCTCTGCGTCGGGGCAACTTTGGAAGATGAGCACGAGGATTTGCGCGATAAGCATGTACGCGTCTCCTGTCACGTGGTCCCCCGTTGACTCTGGATGCTGGAGATGTAAACGATCCACAATCGCGACGAGATGAGGCAGCACGCCTGCGTTAATGAGCTGGGCGGCGTGTGGAAGATCGCATAGCGCGTTTGACAGTCCCTTGAGCAACTTGGTTTTGGTCAGCACGGACGCTGTGGGCGAGTCAAACACTCGCAGTATGGCTGTGAGAATCGTCGGCTTCACCGCGCCCTTTCTCGTGGCTGGATAAAACGTCAACGCGCAGAAGCCGTCGCACAAAATGTCGTGGTCTTTGGGCTCCATGGCACTGGTGAACAGCCCAAAGGCCCACAACAGACCATCCTGGCAGAGCAGCGGGATATTCGAGGCAAGTCGCAGCAGGTTCATCACTGCTTTCATGCAGATACGGCGCGTCTCCGGGTCGTTCGATTTGACGCACGAGATCACAAGCAACGCCTTCAAGGCTCCTGCCTTTGCCAGTGCACCTATGTTTTCCTCCGATGTCGACAGGTTGCACAGCGTCATGGCGCACGCGCGGCGCACAGCTTCTTCTGGAGCCGCTGCGAGGAATGTGAGTGACTTGATGATACCGCTTTGGATTAGCAGTGCACAAATCTGCGCATCACGCGACAAGTGCGAGTACGCGTGCACGCACAGTCGAAGTGTGCTCGTGTCTTCTTCATTGGCGAGGATCGCCAGTGCGCGGATGACTCCGTGCTGCGCCATGACCGCCCGACACTCTTCAGTGGAGGCAAAGCGAGCGAAGCACGCCCCACAGGATGATCGCAAGGACGCACTCTCAGTTGTTTCACAAAGGCGGACGAGTGACGGCGCCACTGACGTCATGATCGCCAAGAGATCACTGCCAGCGACCATGCGGCCGTCGAAGATGACACACACGATGTCGAGACTCATCGTGGAAGTGTCGTCGACGTGATCGTGCGACGAGCAGCGCTGGATCAGTGCGGGGAGCGCGTCGAAGACTCCGGATCCGTGAAGTATGACATGCGTATGGTAGTCTTGGCTCAGACAAAATAACGTCCCACAGATCACACTCAGCATGCGAGGATTGTGGCTGCTGAGAGCCAAAGCCTTGAGGCGAGGAGCCGCCCGAAGCGCGACGTCCACTTTGCTGTAGCGGAAGGTGAGATTGTACAGAAGCACGAGCTGAAGGTATGTTTCCACTGAGTCTACAGCGAATCCGTCGGCCTCCACATGCTTCAGCAGCAGCTCTAGCAGGGCTGGGTCATCGAGCAAGTCGTCGATAGTCGGCCGACTCGCACTCTCTTTGATGCGATGCATGCTGGCATCTTCGTCGTTGTCATTCCACCAAAGCACGCACGCTAGCGAGAACAGCACGTAGCGCGACACATTGACGGTCGATGGCCCCTCACCCTTCTCACAGCTATGCTGGAACGAGAGCAAGAACGTCAAGAATGAACGGCTCACACCTTCGACCGTCGCGGACGTCGACAGCAGCAGCGCCATGAGTCGATACAGCACAGCTACTAGCCCATCCTTGCGGTTGTCCTCCTTGAATCGCGTGACTAGCGACGCTAGTGCATCCAGTGCATCGGCCTTGCCCAGCCGCTGGCGAGCAACTTCGTCCGATGCAAGACACAAAAGCACCATCAGCGTACACTTGAGGTGATCGTCTGCCACAGCAGCCGCGGCGCTTTTGTGGAGTTGGTCGACGAGTGCACGCATGCAATCCGGTCGCGTAATTGCACGGCGGCACTGCGGGTTCTCAGCCAAATGCCACAACGTCATCAGCGCGTTGAGTCTCACGGCGTCAGTCTTGGACATTGGAGCAGTCAAGTCAGTTGGTTCGCGTCGTGGCAGCACAAGCATTCCACGCAGCATTCCCAGGGCGTCACCCTCGACGAGCTTGGTCTGATTGAAGCGCGTGCAGCTGAGATTGAACAGTGCTTGGCTCAGCCTCTGGCGCTGGTCGTCGCTCATAGCCCCATCTCGGCCGTAGTCATGGACGATGGCCCGAATCACGTCGTCTACGCGTGGATACGAGTAGAGCGGACACGACAGATTGAGCAGCGAGAACGTCGTCATGTGCTCGGCTGTGGCGGACGCCTTGCGGAACTTCATGATACTGTCGAGCGCCTTCTCCTTCACGAACACGCTCTCGAAGGAATCCTCGATGGTCAGATTTGCGAGCATTCCCAGGTAGTTGTGGAGCAGCGTACTTGGACATTTGTCGGTCGGTCCGTGTGGTAAAGCTGACGCAAGATTCGTGAGCAACGCCAGCGAGCTGTTCTTGAGTATGGCTTCTCGGCCCAGTGGCTCCAGTGACAAGTAGCACAGTGTGGCGACGCACGACGCCATGGTCACTGCGTCTTTCGTTCGCAACATTGTGAGCAGGTTCGGAATCACGTTGTCAGTGAGCAGGCTACACCGTAGCATCTCATTCGACGCCATGGCCTCAATTGCGAGTGCATACTGGCGCTTGCGGCTTGTCTTGTTCACTTTCATGCCTCTTGCTTTCTCCAGTTGCGTCTGTTGTTGTTGGGCTGGTGGAAGGAGTTGGCCTACGGTCTGGTGCTGCTGCAGCATCGGCGCTAGCTTCATGGCTGGTACTCTGTAGGCAGCTCCTGGTTTCGGTCTCAGAATGGACCCCTTGCGGGATGATGGAAGCCGCGACATGTACAAGTTACCATCGCTGTAGGCGCCACGCTGGCCAAAGACGTCGCCTCGGTACTGGAAGTTGAGCTTGGTCTCAAGCTGCAGCTTTGGAGGCAGTGGCGTGCCCGTGGTTTCGTAAAGAATCTCGTGCTCACTGCGCAGATACGCCGTGCGTAACGACGGCGCAGTTACTGTGACGGCTGGGTCCTTTGCGTTATTCAACGGAGACGACGGAGGCTCGCGCTTGTCCATTGTGTCAGCAGCCGCGCTGCGCCACTCTCGTCTCGCAGCCAGAGCGCTGTACATTGAGGCGAGGCAGAGCTTCTCGCCTGGGTAATTATAGCGAGTCTCAGCCTGCACTCAAACTCACGTACGGATGATATCATGGTATGAACACGTACTTGTATTTTGCTCGTCTGTGTGGCACAGACTCCACGGAGTGGGTCGTCTAGTCGAAGATACCGTCGATTGCTTCGCCCAGCAGCAGGCCACCGACGACACCAGCGCCCACACCGAGTGCCATCTCCCCAGCACCCATTCCACCGCCGCGGTGGCCGTAACTGCCGTCTCCGTAGTAGCCTCCGTCTCCGTGGTGGTGGTGGTGGTTTGGTGGGTAGTATCCTGGCGCGGCGTAGGCCACAGCGGGTGCGTAGACGACCGGCGGCGGCGCCATGACCACTGGCGGCGCTGCAATGATGGTCGGAGGTGGTGCGTGGTACACCGGTTGTGGTGGCGGTGGGGCATACTGAAGAGGTGGAGGCAGTGGCGCGTACTGTGGTGGTGGCGGTGCGTACTGCTGCGGGGGAGGTTGGTACTGTGGCTGGTACTGTGGTGGTGGAGGAGCCTGCGCGTATGCGTAGCCGACAGCCACCGGCGGACCGGCCACAACGTATCCAGAGGCACTACCCTTGCCACCGCCATATCCACCCACGAGCTGGACCCGCAGGTTGATCTCTCCGGCGTTTCGGTGGCCGTTGTTGACAGTGTACCACTGGTCGGTGATTGCGCCATTCGCGAACATGTTGATGGGAAGCCGCACCTCGCCGATCAGCACACTGCAAGAGAGACAGAGAGACGTCAGCTACTGTCCGTCTTCCAGTGAGAAGTCACTGATTAGAGACGGTACCGTACCTGGCCGTGAAGTTCTTGTCCTTGATTTGGATGTGGAGCTGCTCGAGCTGCGGGTCGAAGACCTGGAACACGAATTTCTCATTCCACACAGGCGTGCGGTCTGAGCATCCAGCGCCACCACATCACATCACACGCAAATACGTCAGTTATCAACTGTCGGAGCCCTCCATGGCTGCAGCTACGCACGGCCGTTGTCGTGGACGCGCGTCTTGAACTTGCGGTGGCCGACTTTCACTTTGCAGTACGGATCTTGGCGCCCAAAGGTCTGCTTGTCCAGCAGATTGCGCGCGGACACAACGCGTACGTGGAGCTCCATTGGCAATGGTAGTTAGATCTCTTCTTCTTGACCTGGCGACGTGGAGATTACGCGAGGAAGGCGGCGGATGCAGGCGATGGGGACGACGCCGTGGGATGGATTCTGATGTTGCAGAGAGAAGAGGCCGGTGGTGGTGAGTACAGTGGGACTCCTGATTAGAGCGCTTCCGTCATCATTGTGACAGTCCCAAGCTGGTGATCATTCCTAAGCTGCTTGAACTTGCACTCGCGGTGGCTGGATGGATAGATACACACATGCAGCATGCTATTCCACACATCGTGACGGATTGTATGTGTGTGGGAGTCGATACCAGCACGTCGAAGTTGATGAGGAGCATGGATGCTCGCATCCCTGCCCATGTAAAGTGTGTCTGGCTCATTATTCCAGTACTTATGATTATAGTACATTTCTCCGACAGATGCATGCGCAACATAAGAAAGTCGTGATATGATTGGATGAAAATGTGATCGACGTCATCATTCCTCGTTTGTGATGGTGCTTGGGCCTGACCCCGTAAAGTGCATTTGACTCCAGAGAGATACGACATCATGGCGGACCCATCGGGACTCGTGCTGCACCGCAAGTTTGAGCAGAGCAAGGAGGTGTTCGTGTACACGAACGCCGAGACCGTGGGCCAGGCCGTAGGCCTGCTCGTCCACAAGCTCAGCGCCGACGCCATCGCGTCGCGCGGCAAGTTCACTGTCGCGCTGTCGGGCGGCTCCCTGCCCAACATCCTGAACAAGGGCCTGTCGTCCATCAAGGACGGCGTGGACTTCTCCGAGTGGCACGTGTTCTTCGCTGACGAGCGCTGCGTGCCGCTGGACCACGCCGACAGCAACTTCAAGGCCTGCAAGGAGGCGCTGTTCGACCATGTTCGTTGTCTTCTGCTGCCTCTTCCGTATGCGATGGCTAACGATGGCGTTATGCTGTGGTATGTGACAGGTCCCTATTCCGCGTGCTCAGATCTACACGCTTGACGCGTCCCTGTCGCCGGAGGCTGCCGCGATCGACTACACCGCCAAGCTCGCGACTGTGTGGGGAAACGAGGTGAGAGTTGGCAGTATCACAAGTTGCGATTCGACTCTCTGACGATGGATCCCTGCACGATGGATAGCTGCCGCGCTTCGACCTGCTGCTACTAGGTATGGGCCCAGATGGGCACACGTGCTCGCTGTTCCCAGGCCACCCGCTGCTTCAGGAGCACAAGATCTTCGTCGCCTCGATTGAAGACTCCCCGAAGCCTCCTCCACAGCGCATTACGCTGACCTACCCAGTCGTCAACAACGCTGCCCATGTACGATGCAGCCTTCAGCAACCACACTGCGTGGGCTAATTATTTGACGATCTCTCTTGCATTCAGGTCGCGTTTGTTGCCACCGGCTCGAGCAAGGCGCCGCTTATGGCCCACATGCTCGGCCTCGAGAAGCGCTCGCCACCGCTTCCAGCAGCCGACGTTAAGCCGACGAACGGCATCGTTTCCTGGTTCATCGACCACCCCGCTGCCTCCCCTGAGGTGTTGAGTGGTGCGGACACGTGTGCCGCGGCCACCAAATTGTAGACGCATGCCATGCAGCCCCTGGTGGCGAGCGACCACTTCCATCATCGTCGGGCTCGTGGTCGCGTTGAGAAGATCCAAACAGTGGTGACGTGCGTCACATTAACGATTCTGATTGGATGAAAAATGAAACTTTGTTAGAGGTGCATGGTGTTGATTGGCCAAAACTGTGTTTCGATGGAGCTCCTGCTCCCCACCCCACACCCGCCACATCCGACTGACCGCCATTTTCGATAAGAACCTCCAGACGCAGAACGGAATGAGCAGCGCGAACGACAAGAAGAAGACCGTGCTCGTGGCGGCCGCCACCGTCGCGGCCATCGCCGGCCTGGGTCTGTGGGCCCGCAAGCAGCAGCGTCAGCGTCTGGCGACGGCTCGCAAGCAGCTCACGCACCTGCGCTTCGACCTGTCGGTGGCCGAGATCGAGGCCGAGACGGCTGCGATCATCGCCAAGATGCAGCACACGGACGACGGCATCGCCGCCACGCCGCTGGACCAGGCGACGTTCGCCACCACGGCGCAGAAGCTCATCGATCTGGACGCGGAGCTGCTCGCCCGTGTGACGAACGTGACGTTCCTGGGCCACGTGTCGACGGTCAAGGAGATCCGTGACGCGTGCAACAAGGCCGACGAGGCGATCGAGGACTACCTTGTCAAGCGTGGCATGCGCGCTGACGTGTACAAGGTGCTGCACAAGTTCTCCACCACGAGCGAGGCCGAGAAGCTCAGCACTGTGCAGAAGCGTTATGTGAAGCGCCTCATCCAGGACTTCGAGCGCAACGGTCTGCAGCTCAGTCCTGAGAAGCAGAAGGAAGTGCAGGAGTGGAAGCAGAAGCTGTCCAAGCTGGGCATCCAGTATCACCAGAACCTCACGGAGGAGACGACTGAAGTGAGCTTCGCGGAGGAGGAGCTCAAGGGCCTTAGCGAGGACTTCATCTCGAGCCTCACCAAGGGCGACGACGGAAAGTACAAGGTAAGCAACGCTTCCCGCGATATGTCATGAGAGCTGTGGCTGACTGGCTGTGCTGTTTGTTGCTGATCTCTTCAGATTGCGCTCTCGTACCCGACCGTGTTCCCGATCCTCAACACGTGTACCGTGCCACTCACGCGCAAGACGGTGGAAGTGGCGTTCAACCGCCGCTGCATCGACACCAACACGGCGATTCTGGAGGAGATGCTGGAGCTGCGCCACAAGGTCGCGGTTACGCTCGGCTACGAGAACCACGCGGCCTACGTGCTCGAGCAGCGGTGAGTCGCTGTTGAGTCATTCTACTGCGTTTCGTGGAGGGCTCATGGATTGTTTCCCAATGTAGCATGGCTGGCAACCCGCAGACGGTCAAGCACTTCCTGTCGGAGCTCGACAACAAGCTCGTGCCACTCGCGAAGAAGGAGCTGGACGTGCTGATCAAGCTGAAGGAGGAAGACAACGAGCTCCACGGCCACAAGTTCGACGGCAAGATCAACATGTGGGATTTCCGCTACTACATGGACCAGTACGTGAAAAAGCACTGCTCGATCGACCAGGAGAAGGTGCGCGAGTTCTTCCCGCTCGACCACGTCACGAACGAGTTGCTGGTGATGTACCAGGAGATCCTGAGCCTCAAGTTCACCGAGATCGCGCAGCCACACGTGTGGCACAAGGAGGTGCGCATGTTCGCTGTGCACGATGCCCGCAAGGGCCGTGAAGGCCGCCTCGTGGGCCACTTCTACCTGGATCTGTTCCCTCGCTCGGGCAAGTACGGCCACGCCGCGTGCTTCACGCTGCAGCAGGCGTGCGTCGACTCGACAGGCAAGCGTCAGCTCCCTGCCGCGGCCATGGTGGCCAACTTCAATGCTGCCACCAAGACCAAGCCATCGCTGCTGAACCACAGCGAAGTCGTGACGTACTTCCACGAGTTCGGCCACGTCATGCACTGCCTCTGCTCCGAGTCGGACATCCCGCGCTTCGCCGGCACGCGTGTGGAGCGCGACTTCGTGGAGGCGCCGAGCCAGATGCTGGAGAACTGGTGCTGGGAGAAGGAGCCGCTGCAGCGTCTGTCGTCGCACTATGCGACCAAGCAGAAACTCTCGGACGAGCTCATTGACAAGCTCATCTCGACCAAGAACGCCAACACGGGTCTGCTCAACAAGCGTCAGCTGCTCTTCGCGACGTTCGACCAGCAGATCCACGCCAAGGCCAAGTCGGACACGGCCAAGGTGCTCAAGCAGCTGCAGAGCGAGATCATGCTCATCGACATGACGCCGAGCACCAACTTCGCGGCCTCGTTCGGCCACTTGGCCGGCGGCTACGACGCCCAGTACTACGGCTACATGTGGAGCGAGGTGTTCTCCATGGACATGTTCCAGTCGCGCTTCAAGAAGGAAGGGCTCATGAACCCCAAGACCGGTCTGGCCTACCGCGAGCTCATCCTCGCGCGCGGCGGCTCCGTGGACGCCAGCCAGATGCTCAAGGAGTTCCTCGGTCGCGAGCCCAACCAGCAGGCCTTCCTCAAGAGCAAGGGTCTGTAAAGAGTAGCTTGAGCTCCATGTGGATGGATGTTGGCAGGGATCCGTTTCCTAAACAATCCAACTGTTTCCTAAAATTCACGATAGATATGAAACCTTGACGTCCTGAAATGGTGTGGAAGCCCGCTGTGCCACACTAACTACGCACCTTGACGTGGCGTTTCACAATTTGAAGACACCTGCGCGTGGAGCTCTGGCTCGCATTCCGCATCTCGACCGCGTCCTGCAGAGCCACCTTCGCCTTCGCCGCCATGCCGATCGAAGTCTCCGTCGTGGGGCTGCCCAACAACTCCATGGCGTTCACCAACCTGGTGTACGTCAACTTCGAGGACTTCATGCAGCTCGTGGCGCAGACGCCGCCGGGCCTTGCGACCAAGGAAGAGCTCCGGGATTTCGGGCTCAACGTCTGGGTCAACCGCAAGTACGTCTTCACCTCGAGGCCCCACAAGGAAGTGCAGCGCGGCTCCATCGCCGTCGGCTCCCTGCAGCGCATGTGCGCGAGCCTGCCGATGGGCCAGCCCGTGGAGATCGCGCCGTACGTGCCCAACCCACTCAAGCCCAGCGTGTTGAGCACCGTGACCTTCGAGATCTCGCAGATTCTCTCTCGCGGCCAGCCGAACGAAGTGCGCGTGATCGACTGTCAGATCCTCAAGAGCATCTTCGAGTCGCAGTACGTGAACCAGCTCTTCGCCGTCGGCCAGCTCATGGCCGTGAGCTGCGATAGCTTGCCTCTGAAGATCCAGTGCGTGGGGATCGACCTCGTGGAGGTCGAAGACAAGACAGGCAGCGGCAATGCGAGTCGCACCAACTCGTTCTCGCCCACGGTTGGCACGTACCTCAAGGGCGCGATCATCAACTTCACTAAGTCGAAGGACGTTCCTGTGCGACTCACGAACCAGTCGTCAGGTCAGACACGAACGGTCTTCAAGCCGGACTTCGACTTCTCCAAGCTCGGCATCGGCGGTCTTGACAAGGAGTTCAATGACATTTTCCGTCGCGCCTTCGCCTCGCGACTCTTCCCGACGGACGTGATCCAGAAGCTCGGCATCAAGCACGTGCGTGGTATGCTGCTTTTCGGTCCGCCGGGCTGTGGTAAGACGCTGATTGCGCGAAAGATCTCGCAGGCGCTGACAGCCAGGGAGCCCAAGGTCGTGAACGGTCCGGAGATCCTGGACAAGTTCGTCGGTGAGTCGGAGCGCAAGATCCGTGAGCTGTTTTCTGACGCGCGCAAGGACCAGCAGGAGCTGGGCGACGACAGTGACGTACACATCATCATCTTCGACGAAATCGACGCGATCTGTAAGCAGCGTGGCTCCAGTCGCGATGGTACGGGCGTCGGTGACAGCGTGGTGAACCAGTTGCTCACGCAGATTGACGGCGTCGACAGTCTCAACAACGTGCTGGTGATCGGCATGACGAACCGAAAGGACATGTTGGATGAGGCGCTCATCCGTCCTGGTCGTCTCGAAGTGCAGATTGAAATCAACCTGCCGGACGAGCACGGTCGTGGTCAGATCTTCAAGATCCACACGGAGCGTGCCCGTGAGAAGGGAGCTCTTCACCCTACAGTAATCGCAGATCTCGACTCGTGTATGGATCCAAAGAAGAACATCCATCCAGACCCCGAGTACAAGAACCTAGTGCAGCGTACCAAGAACTTCTCCGGTGCTGAGATCGAAGGTCTGGTGCGTGCGGCGACGGCTCATGCGCTTTCGCGTGGTACCGACGGCAAGACGTTCCACGCGATGAAGAACTTCAGTCCTGAAATCCGCATGGAGGACTTTGACCTCGCCCTCGAAGAGGTCAAGCCCAAGTTCGGCGCCAAGAGTGATGAGTTGTCGCTTTTCTACAAGAATGGCATTGTTCCGTACGGAAAGAGCTTCACAGACGTACGCGATGCGCTGTCGCGTGTGTTTGACCAGGTCAAGGGCAATGAGAAGACGCCGCTCATGTCGGTGCTTCTCCACGGTGAGCGTGGTGCTGGTAAGACGGCACTCGCGACCTACTGCGCCGTCGCGAGTGAGTTTCCGCTGGTACGTCTCATCAAGGCATCGGAGCTGATCGCGCGTGCCGAGAACGCCAAGTGCTCGTTCATCTACAACGTGTTTGAGGAGTCTTACCGCTCGCCTCTCAGCATCATCATCCTCGACGACATCGAGCGTCTCATGGACTACGTTGGTACGCTCTCGCCTTGCCTTCTCTCTCCCTGTGTGGACTACTGGTGGACTAATGGTTGTTTCGATATTAGGTCTCGGCCCGCGCTTCTCGAACCTGGTGCTGCAGGCGCTGATGGTGCTGGTACGCAACCCCGTGCCCGTGGCCGGCCGCAAGCTCGTGGTGATCGGCGTCACGTCCAACATCGACGCCATGCGTGCACTTGAGCTCGCCGAGGTCTTTGATCTGTGCCTCGAAGTGCCGCAGCTCAAGAAGATGGAGGAGCTCGACGCCGTGCTCACGCACACGTGTCTGCCCGTGGCCGATGACGAGAAGCAGCGCATCCTGGAGATGATGGCCAGCCAGCCGATCTCGGTCAAGAAGCTGATGCTGATCGCCGAGATGGCCAAGGAAGACCTCGCCAAGTCGGGCGAGGACGCCATGACCTGCGAGCGGTTCATCGAATGCGCGTACAAGTTCCTTTAGATCTCTTTGCGAGTTTGCTCTGCGAAGCTAAGCTAAGCTAAATGCGACTTTTATTTCATTCGTCCGTGGTCAACTTCAACTGACTTGAGAAATAGTACCCCATCTATGGGGTACTATTGCACCTTGCGAGGGTCGAATAGATACGCTGGTGGGCTGTGTTGGTGCATAGTGAGGGGCAGTTGGGAAGGAAGGAATCCCAAGAACAAGGAGATCCGTCGCCAAGCAGCAGACGACGAAGGAGAAGACCACTGCAGCCATAGGCCAGCAGCCCAGCAGCAGCAGCAGCAACAGCAGTCCCAGCGACGACGCCATGGGCAAGAAGACCAAGCAGGCCAAGGGCACGGAGTCCCCCGTGGCGCCGTCCACGCCCGTGAAGAGTCCGCAGAAGAAGAGCGCGGACGGAGCCAAGTCGCCGCCGATCAAGGAGACCGCCGGTAAAGACGCTGTGGGGATGATGATGGTGATGATAGGAAGATGGGGTTCTGATTGTTAAGTGTGTGGGAGCGCAGAGAAGATCGACCACGCGCTGCAGCGGCGTAAGTCCATGGAGGAGGTCCACGATGCCGGCATCCTCAGTACGTTCGTTGACTGGTGGGAAACAGGTGAGGTGAGATGGCCCACTGACTGACGGACGCGTTGGTGTGTGGCTCCAGAGTCGCAGGAGGATGTGGAGAAGATGAGTCTGATCACCGAGTCCATGGAGGAAAAGATTGACGCGCGTCCGGACCAGGACGAGATGCTCAAGACCAACGAGCACATCCTGAACCCGACGGGCGCGAACCGCCGCCTATCGGGCGTGCTGGCGTCGACGGCCAAGGATCTCGAGAAGAAGATCACGTCCGACAAGATCGACCGCCACTTGGGCTCGCGTCCCGAGCCGGAGGAGATCAGCATGCTCAACACGAACGTGGCGCCCGGTCTGCAGAGCGTCCAGAAGAAGCTCCAGCGCAAGATGAGCTCGGACGAGCTGTCGCACCGCCTGGAGAACCGCCCGGACGTGCAGGACCTCAAGGACCAGGGCATCGTCAAGGGTGAGTTTGGTTGGTCGAGAGAGCGATGGGAGTAGTGAAGGCTCACTAGCGACTGTGCTGTTGGAAATCATAGACGGCGACGTGGCACCGAGTCTGCAGGCGACGCAGGAGAAGCTGCAGCGCCAGATGAACGCCGACCGCGTCAGCCACCAACTGACCAAGAGACCGTCGATGGGCGAGCTGACGGCGCAAGGCGTCCTCGATAGTGAGTCGTAGTATTGGCGGACTCCTAGCAAGCTGTGAGACTGATGGATATCGTGTCTGTGACCCACAGAGACGGACACTCAGGTGGCGTCGAGTCTGACGGCCACGGCCAAGAAGCTCGAACGAAACCTCGTTCAGAACCACGTCGCCCACTTGTTGGAGACGCGTCCTGACAAGGAAGAGCTCGTGACCCACCACATCTTGGAAGGTACGTCTTGTCTATTCAATGGACTCCTGGTCGTGTACAGCGCTGATGGTACTATTCGGCGACACAGATCCACACCACGCCGTTTCACCAGCGTTGCAGGGCGCGAAGCACCAGCTCGAGCGCAAGCTCAAGGCTGACGATCTGGCTCGCCACCTGCGCAAGCGCCCGTCGATCTCGGAGCTCGAAGACAAGGGCATTGTAGATGGTGCGTAGTGGAAGCTGAGCTGAGGGAGATGCATGGAGTCGGCGTAGCTCATCGCTAATGGATATTGGTTGGACATTGCTTCAACTCAGAGGGTGAATTGGGCGACGGAGACTACTCGACTGTCCATAAGAAGTGCTCGCTGTCACGGCGCGCGCGCTACACGCTGGCCCTCAAGGCTGCGAGTCGAATCGCGGCGGACAACCTCATCAACCAAGACGAGAAGGCACGTTTGAAGGACCTGATTCTGTCGGACGACGAGAAAGTAGTGGCAGCACTCGAGTGCTACGAGCTGGACCAGGATATCGAGGAGATGCTGGACACGTTGTACCGGGTCGCGAAGCTGGCCTAAGACTGGTGAGGAAGGTTCTAGGATGGACCACGACGGAGGCCTTCCTGCGGTGCTGACAGACATGAGAGCAGACGAAGGAACGCTGAGTGAGTGGAGGTAACGAGATGATGAACAATACGCACTATATTTCTGCACGTTTGAAACACAATCGAAGCGAGGCGTTCAGTCACGTTGGCTTGGCACGTTCGTCTATCGAGAGTCCATGAAGGCGTCCACGCCGTCACGAATGGCTCTGCAACAAGCATTCAGGATCAATCAGCGACGTGTTCCCACCATATTGAGACTGATATTGAGGAACCCACCCGATCTGGAGGATGGAGTCGATGACTCCGTAGAAGCCACGGTCTTCAAGGGGAACCGACTGCGTGGCCGGTGGCTCTGGGTGTTGCAGCCAGTTAGAGAAGAGAAGCAAGTGGCCCTTGAGCTCCAGGAGCTGCTGCACGACTGCTGGCTGCGTCTGGTTCGCGTGCGGGATTGCCTGGGAAAGAGGATACACGATTTCAGTTCAGAGTTTACGACCGGCTGCTTTACGTTTGGCCGATTTACCTCGATTTGCGTGTAGCTGGACCGAGGGAAGCTCTCCTTGTCGCGCGTCCTGCGAGCATGCACGATGTGTTCAACCGCCGAGTGGGGTTGCTTCTGAGTCATGTGCCACCGTACCAGCTCTCTTCGTCGCGCAGCAGCGCGTACAGCGCCAGCGCCGCATTGTACAACTCTGCCTGGCGGGTCTTCGACTCCTGCCGTTGGAATAAATCTGTCAATTTAGATCACCGACGTCGCAACACCACATCGCACAGCGCCACGCACCAGCTCAAAATCAACAGAGCAGAACCATCCAGGCAGCGCCTCTGCGTCCATCTGCAGCGATGTCGCGACGCCCACGACCTTCGGCTCGACACAGCTCTTGGTCTCGTCCTGTGACCAGCCGAGCGTCGCCAACAGTGATGCCACCAGCCTGCGACCCACACACAAGCAATGAGTGACTGCACTGCACCGACGCGAAGAAGACCATTATCACGTACGCGCTGTAGGCAGCAGCGCCGTCGTGCTTGCGCAGCGCCGTGATGACGCCGCACTCGTTCTTGTGGCGGCGCCAGGCCGTCTTGAGGCAGTCGGTGCCGCAAAAGAGCGCGGCGTGGCACAACGAGCATTTCTGGACAGCCAGCGAGAGTCCATCAGCCATTCGCCGTATAATCAGTCAGTATGAAGAGCGACGCACCTTGAGCGCACTGGTGTCCTCGAGGCGCGTGCGGCAGTTCTCGCAGCCGTCGCCGATGGTCCAGACCTCGCCGCCGAACAGTTTCTACCAACAGCCACGTGAGATATGCATCCACCCATAGATTCCCCAATACCGTAGCAGCAGCAACCCACAAAGTGCTCCAGCAGGCGGCTCTCGGCAGCGCTCGAGGCCTCCGCGCACATCTCGTCGTAACTCTTGGCGCTCATTTTCCAATGCTGTGTGCGTAAATGGAATGACGGCCAGTGCTTTGACCAGGTCAGCGGGCTATTTTGACCAATCAGAAAGCGTAAAAGAGCTCGAAAACGAAACATTAGGCTATATTACGCTAAACACGATTTTGGCGGTGACGCCTTTCCCAACAAATGCTGTACCAACGCCACAGTGTTCGCTTCTCTCCAACTCGACCATGCCGATGACGGTATCCTCTAGGCGCAGTCGCCTCGGAATGACTCAGCAGAAGGGCAGTGTTTGCTCTCCCGCACGTTATAACGTCCCGTCAAACGGCATCAGACCGCGACACGACGCAGCCCCACAATGGCACCGAACGGCCGCTGGACTGTTCTCTCCACACAACGATGCTTCTTCTCCATGTTGCCGCTGAGCTGGGTTCTGTGGTTCCCCCGACCCGTAGTTGTACGTGAGTTGCTCGCCCTGCGCCACTTCGCGTCTCGTGAACAGCACGAGCCGCGGTACGAAAGAGTCCACGCGCACCGTCTCCATGCGCAGCGTCGGCTCGCAACTGTGGTTGAAGAAGCGCGTGTAGCATCCGATGCGTGTGGCGTCGACGTTCGTGCGCACGACGCTCTCGTGGTCTACGCTGCGTTCCCGCAGCGACACGACGTAGTTGAGACGCGTGCGGTCGTACACGGTCGCATATCGTCGTGAAGCTTCAGCGCTGGACACCAGTTCGCCCGTGTATTCACCGACGTACTCGCTACTGGGGATGCGCTGAGCCGCGTGGATGCCCCAGCCAGTGTCTGGGTTGTACGCGGCATACAGTCGCACGCTGCAGCCACGGAAGACGCGCTTCACGTCGTCGTTTTCTTTTTTGAGTCTCTGGATTTGCTGGTCTGGAAGCCGGTGGCGGGCGCGCGGCACTGGAATCAGAACGCTTGTCGAGTACTGGAAGCGTAGCAGAAGCAACAGTAGACCGAGGGTGGGTTCATCCCCACAATTATTGTCTCCTGAAGGCGCTCGTACTGGAATCACCATGAGCTCTTCATGGCCACGCGTGATGTCTCTACGTAGCTCATGGTTCGCCCACTCACCCACGATGCGCCGCAGCGTGTGACTGGTCGCCGTCAGGGCGACTAACGCTACGCAGCCTTCGTGGCCGGCGACCAAGTCGCTTCGCTTACTAAGCAGAACGCGCAGCGCCGCCTCCACCAGCGTCGTGCTGCTCGCATTCCGCTGCCGCTTCCTGTTCATCGGCAGGGCTGAAAATGGGCCAAGCATGGCAGAAGACCGGTATTCTATTGAGGGGTCCCATAGTAAAACTCGTAAAACAGGTCCATGAGCGGCGGCTTGACGTAGTGGAAGCTCACGCTGTCGGGCGCGCAGCAGTCGTCGCCATTCTTCCAGCCGATGCCGCCGTTGTGGTCCGAGAACCAGTTGTTCTCCTCGTAGATCGAGTCGTAAATATTGTGGTCGAACTGCGTCTCGTCGTGCTTCTTGTAGTACAGCTTGCTCGTGTTGTACTGGTGGAACCGCTCGCGCTTCAGCTCATCGCGCGTGTCCAGCGGCGTCACGTTGTGGTGCAGCATGCAGAACGAGATGGCCCAGTCGTCTGGCACGACCTCGTTCGGCAGACAGTAGTGTTCGTCAAACGACGCCTCCAGAGTCTTTACATACGGCCAGTTCATGAGGTAGCCACCGCCGCCGGGCGTGTAGAAGAGGCCGCCGTGGCCGATGGTCTGCTCCTTGACACGCAGCAGCTCCACGACGTTGAGCGAGTGGTGCTCGTCGAATGGCTCGAATGGGCGCTGCATCTCCCACCACTGCAGCGTCATGCGGTGGCCCAGGATCGCTGGCTCCCGCGACTTGAGCTGAGTGACGAGCGGGGACAGCAGCAGCGCCTTGAGGTTCTCCATGAGCACGAACGTGTCGTCGTCGCACTTGAAGACCCAGTCAAAGTCCTGCTCGCCGTATTCGCGCACGATGAGCCGCACGATCTCGCGGTGCTTCTGCCACAGCGTCTCGTGGAGCGGCGGCGCCGTGATGCGCACGGTCGGGACGGACAGGTCTTCCTGGTCGCTCATGAACAGGATCTTGTCGCACTTCTTGCCCCACGTGCGCTTGATGGCGCGCAGCCGCGACTCGTGGTTCTTGTGGTACGTGTTCACCCAGCACAGCACGCGCACACGCCGCATCTCGGCCTCCGTCGTCGGCTGCACCTGCACACGCGCGAGCGCCGCGTAGTTGCGGCCAAGGCGTTGGATCAGCGCGTCGCGATCCATCGCCACGGCCACGGACAGCCACAGCGCCAGCGCTGACAGCCACAGCACCACCACACGCATGACGATCTCTCGATGCACTTGGTTAGACGCTTGGTTCTCGAGCCAGTCTGTCTGTAGCTAGCCACTCCGTCAGATCTCAATTATCGCTCGGGTGGCGGACTATTTTCAAGCCAGAGAGAGCCCCTGAGTCAGCCGGATAGGTACCTCGGACCGAATTTATTATCGGCCAATCAAATGATATTTAGGTTTCTTTTCAGCCAATCAGATAGCGTATCCACTTCAACAAATCTGATATCTTGAGCTGAGCTCCTGGCTGTATCGTTATGTCTGGATGGCTGCCACGTGCATCATTATGTTGGCGACTTAGAAGCACTGGAAGGTGTCGCAGCCCAGCACGACCTCAATGTCGCCGAGACGCGAGCTCAGGTGCATGTCGCCGTACGACAGGCAGCTCGTGGACGCCGGGTCGCAGTTGATGCCTCCCTGCTTCTCGAGACTCGTGCCGCTGCCCGTGGCATTGAACGTGTCCGTGCCATAGAGTCCCTGGCGGATGGTCACATTGCCATAGTCCGAGCGAAGGTAGTAGAGCCCCGTGAAGGCCATGGTCATGAGCTGCAACTTGATGTTTCCCGACGACGTCTCGACGTGCACGCTGCCGCGAGGATCGATCTGCTGCATCGTGACGTCACCCGAGACGCTCGTGACTTCCAAACGGCCCATGAACGCGCTGTTTCCCTGTGTTCAGCATGAAAGAACTCCGTCAGGTGCTGCACTGTACGAGTCAGATGGAGAATGAAGCCAAAAAATCACCGAGGTCCTCAGGTTTGTGGCGTAAATGTCGCCCTCGTCGCTCTTGACCTCGATCCAATTGGCATTCAGCAAGTCGGCGTAGATGGCTCCTGACGTGGTTGAGGCAAGAATGTGGCTGCGGCCCGACGTCGCCGTTCTGAGAAAGGAAAGTTAGGATGGATCAGCAACAGCCCAAGCAACAACTGGAGACCTACGCAGTGATTGTTGAGAGCTCTAACGTGCCCGCACCACTCTCCAGAGTGGCTTCGCAGTCGTAAAAGGTTGCGTTCGTCACCATGAGGGATCCCAGCGCCGCATACAGGTCCGCCTTGGTCTCCACCCCGACGACACCGCGGCCGTCGACTGTCGTGGAGCGTAGCTCGATCTCCCCGGACGCAGATTGGAGCGAAATCCCACCGTCCGTGATCAGAAGCTGCGAGGCATTGACGTTGGCCTGATCAGTGGCCACCAAGAGACCTCGAAGTGGCAACGACGGACCCAGGTCGCCGCCTCGGATGTCTACCGACGCGTTTGAGTTGACAATGAGCTGGCGCAGAGCGTCCGTCGGCAGCTCCACGCTGAGTGCTGAGCGCTGGCATGAGCTGTCTATCCACAGGAACTGCTTCACATCGATGGGACGCGCTAGGACGCTCAGCGTCGAGCCGTTAAGCTTCTGGCTGAACGTTGGCTCGTCGTTTTTGTTGCGTTCCTGTACCATCACACAGACCATCACACCACCATCAGTCAAAACCCACGACCAACAGTCCACTCAAACGTGCAAAAGGCTCACCGCGTTGCCGTACTGCTCCAGTCGCACCAAGCCGCTGTCGTTGGAAGCAGCCTTGATGGTGACTGTGCCGCGGGTGAATCGGTTCGTGATGTTAAGTGTTTTCGTCGACGTGGCCTCGGCTGACGTCGCGAAGAGCGTGCTGTTGGTGTCCTCGACCAGCTTGCCTATGCGGCTGCACTTGGTGGCGAAGACGACGTTCGTGCACATGGCTGCGAAGATCAGCGCGATCACCACAACGAACACAAATGCGAAGATGCGCATGCCGATGCGCTGGCGGCGCTTGGACGACTCGAAGTACTGTCGCCACGCATGGCGCTGCAGCACCTCCGGGTCAGCAACCGGCGGCTTTACTTGTGCACCCGAGGCTTCGCTGTCCGTGTCGCTCGCATGACTCTCGAGTTTCCGCATGCTTTGCTTGTCGTGGGCCATTTGACGCTTGGCTGTTGTCGCGTGGTGCATCAGCGTAACGCACACACCTGCGTTCTGGAACGTGAACAGTCCACACACGAGGCCGACGTAAGCGACCAACTGAAGATTTCGCTTGATGAGATCCACGAACTGGTCGCGGTCGTAACGCGCTTGGAAGGTCGGCGGCAGCACCACACGCAGGAGCTCCCACTTGGACAGAATACCCTCCTCGATCTTGCTCTTCAGTGCGAAGTACGCGATGGCCAAGCCCACGAAGATCGTGGCTGTCATGTAGGACAGCAGCACGCACATGGACAGCAAGCGGCGATATTCAAACGACCCGCCGATGAAGGAGAGCAGAGCGATCGTCAAAAGCAACACGCCGCAGCCAAAGACAATGATGCCTGTGTACGGCGCCGACTCGAGTGTGCCGGAGTCCACGATGTACTGGCCACCGACGACCAGAAACATGGAGAACGGGATCACGATGAAACTGAACGTCTGCAAGAAGGCGACGGCAGCACGGCGAGGCCCGAGCAGTTTCTGCAGGTGGCGGGCTAGCAGAGCGTGACACAGTGCAGACAGTAGCAGTGCGGACGCTGCCAGCGCCAGACAGATCTTGGTATCGCGGAGAAGCTTCTTGTTGGCTGCCTGGGTGACTGGGAGAAGCGACTTGTTGAGATACGAGGCCACAGCCGGGTGTACATCTATCGCAAAGATGACACAGAGGCCTCCCAGTAGCACGAAGGCAAAGGTGACGGCGTAGGACACGATGAGGCTGGTCACGATGGTGGGTGTCGAGCGACAGAGTCCCTGCAGTCGTAACGACAACGACTTTAGATCTGCAAATGTGACGTGGAGAGAGGAATGGAGAATAAAACACTCACAAAGAAGCCACTGGCGACGCTGACTATGCTGATGATGCCGCTTGCCACGTACAATTCCTTGTGGACGTGTGCGAGCCCGAATAGAGTGAAGAATCCAGCCGTGACACCGATCTCCACGAGCAGCATGAAGAAGCCGAAGCATGTTGTCTCGCACGTGAAGCGCGGCAGCGCCACGGGCATTCGAGACGCCGCTGCTGCGTTCGCCTTCTTTGAAGCGGCTGCCGGAGCCATCGCTGTTGGGTATCGAGTGTCGTGAGACTGCAGTGCGAGCAGCGAGGATTGCAATCTGCCGGACCAGCGAAGAAACCCACGAGCTACTTCGCGACGCCGGACACGCGCGGTGTCACACGCTTCTGAGAAAATGAACGAGGGCGCGGCATCCCACGCCTCCCTTCTCGCTTCGTTGGTCCAGGTGGTCGAAGTGCATACATTACACGGTGGTCTGAAATAGCTCACAACAACCAGCAACTTCGACTCTTCAGACGATGCGAGCCGTTTCCGGTCACAGTGTGAAGCACCGGTACGTAGGTTGCCTCTCACAACATCAATACTCCTGGTTGGGGTTTCTGTGGCCTCGGATGCGATGGGGACATCCGATGGTAAGGACTGGTATGCGGCTAACGTGCAGCTTCTTGCGGTGGTGTTCACCTGCAGCATCGCGACGTTTGTCGTCGTGTTTCTCATCGTGGTTACCTGCGTGCGCATGCAATTCTCCGGACGATCCGCTGAGCAACTAGAGACGCTGGACACGCCGGAGCTCATGGGTATCAAGAGCCACACGCGCGCGACTCGCCTGCTTTCACTGGCTGGAATCGCTCTCCAGGTGCTGCTGGTGCTTCGCCTAACCGACCGCCTGGACGACAACAACGACGATGCGCGTAGCAGCAGCACCGGCTACGCGTTCTCGCTCTTCCGCCCAGTCAGCAACCTCTGCGTATACTTCCTGGGCTTCATGACCAACACCCACGCGTTCTTCCGGATCCTGTTCCTGCTTCTGCTTGGCGAGATGGTCGCCACGGACACGATCGCACAGGTCACGGTCACGATGGTCGCCAACTGCCTGCAGAACCAGGGGCTACGCTGTGGGAACGCGCCCTCTTCTCTGAGACTCGGCGATCTCGAGTTTCTGCAGCTGCGCGACCTCTTCTGCCTGTTTCTCAACCCGTGGCTGGCGCTGGAAGTGGCGTACCTGGGTCTCACTATCGGCTTCTGCTCGTCACGCTACTCGAGTCGACGGCTCTCGCTCTCGAGACCGCGGTTCAACATCCGAGCCGCGCTAGCGTTCTATTTCCCCACGCGCCTCTCTCTCAATGCATCCCAAGTCCGCCACCTGCGCACATCGCGGCGACGGCAGCAGCCCAAGGAGTGGAGTGCTTGACGTGAGATCAGGAGATGGCTACATTGCTTCATGCAAAAGTTAACTTAAACGGAACCTAGATGTTGACCTGAATGTTTAGGTTCATATTTTAGATTGCTGAAGTGATGTGGTGCACACTATTTCGTACGTCTTTCCAGCTGCCCGTGAGAAAAGCGCCTCAAAAGACTCGCACGAAAATGGAAGGAGGTGTCGCTGTGACGCCGGCGGTGGCTGTAGCGCCCACAGGCACTAATAGCCACCACACTCCAGCAGCGAAGAAGCGCCGTGTCTTCCATGTCCAGCTCAGCTCAACAGAGTGCGCGGAAGTCGACTTCAAGGAGCTCGTACGAGAGTACGAACGCGTCCAGGGCCTGCCTCCGTCCACATCCACGGTCTCCGCAGCCAAGCCACGCACCATCGACACGACTGGCAGTGATCCAGAGAGCGCGCTGAACAGCCCTTTCCACGAGGAGATGGTCGGCGGTCTGCCGCTGTCCACGCCGCGCACACAGCGCTTCGACATCATCGAGCATCTCGAGAAACGGTACGGCACAGGAGCCGTCGTGGGTCGCGCGACGCACGCGGACGCGGAGAACGGGAGAGGCAAGGACGACGGCTTCGTGCGGGGCGACGACGACGATCTGTACGACTCGGAGGATTCGTTTATCGACGATGAGGAGCTCCACCAGAACATCGAGGAGATCCACACGCAGGCCCGCGTGAAGACCAAGCACTCGGGCTTTTTCGTGAACGCGGGCGACGCCATCGAGACGATCGAGGGCGAGGAGCCAGTAGAAGACGATGCGGATGAGTCGATGACTCCTGCAGGAAAGAAGGCGAAGAAGACGAAGAAGAACGGCGGCGCTGAGTCGGCCAAGGGCACGAGGGCGTTTCTGGACGAGTGGTCGGACGCCGCCAGCGACTGGCAGCCGGGCGCGGACATTGTCGAGGGCATCGAGGCGCTGCGTCGCGCTGTGCGGGAATGTACGTGCTCTGGCGGCATCACGACTGCATGGCTGCGTGGGTTTTGACTGGTTATGTTGCTGTAGTGGGGACGCCGTTCACCAAGACGTTTCCGCGTCAGCTCGACGACCCGCTGCGAGCAGTAGACCGACTCGTGGTGGACGCGCACCCCAATAAGTGGCGCGTCAACGGGTACTTTGCGACGCTGATGACGTTCTTGCCGTTCACGAAGCAGTATCTGAAGGTACGGAACGAGACAATTGGGTATCTCACTCAAGGTCTCACTTGTGTTGAATGATTGATGTGTAGACGAACATGCTGCGGCTGGAAGCACGCGATGCGACGCGGACGATCAAAGAAGAGATTGAAAACTCCGTCGCGTCGATGGCGGCCCAGGTACAGCGGCGTGGCTTGTCAACTGACTATTTAGGAACGAGGGAGTGGACTGAGTGTTGTGGATGTTAATTGCACTGTCAGGTCGACGTCTACGCTAAACGAGCGGAAGATGGCGCAGTGGAGGAGATCAAAGAAGGTTTGTTAACCCAACTTACAACTCCGAGTCGTGGTCTGTCTGAGCTGTGGTCTGATGGTGGTGTGTGATCGAGCTATAGAATTGCTCCAAGACAAGGACATCGCCCTCAGTCTCCATCGCCTGCTCCTGATGCTGGACGAGTGGATCACAAAGGAGAACGACTACCGTCAAATGCTCAAATCCGACGACAAGAAGCTAATGAAGGAGGCCGATTACACTCCGCTGAACGCTCGCCAAGAGCGGAATCGACTCTTCAACCGAGTGAGTCGCCATTTTGAGAAGTGCATTTCATGGATAGATTCGGCTTACGGATGCTTTGCGTGCAGGTCCTCGCGTTGTTCCCCCCAGGACTCATGGATCTGCCGTCACTGCGCGGTCTCAGCAAGGCCGGCAAGGCGAAGGGGGCGAGAAAACCAGCAGCAGCGGCGCCCAAGGCATCCGCAGCGACAAAATCTCCAGCGTCGACACCGAAGAAGAAGCTGCCGGTGGTCGTCGTGGCTGATGTGCCATCCGCAGCACCAGCCAAGCGATCCATCAAGCCATTCAAGTCGCGGTTGATGGACGAAGCGCCGCCGTTTCGGGATGAGGATTTCGAAGAGACCCAGTAAACACAACATGGAGTTTCTATTGGAATGTACTGCTAGCAGACCTATCGAAGGACGGCTTAGGCGTTGCTGGCCTTGCCAACGCGGTCGAACACAATGATCATCTCGCAGTGCGGCGTGTGCGGGAACATGTCGACAGGGATGGCGTGCACGGGGCGGAAGGCGTTGCCCGTGACCGACTTGGTCTTTGGCCCACACAGCATCATGGCGTCCTGGATCAGCGAGCCAGTCGGGTTGCACGACACGTACACAATGCGCTCGACTGGAGGGCAGCTACGCAGAGAGCGCAGCACCTGGTGGTGCAGACCAGCACGCGGCGGGTCCACGATCGCGACCACGCGCTTCAAGTGCGTGTCCTCGGCACCTTCTTGCTTGGCTCGAAGCAGATCCTTCATGACATCTTCGGCCTTCGAGTTGACGAAAGTCACGTTCTTGACGCCATTGAGCTCCGCGTTCACTGCGGCGTCGTCCGTAGCAGCCTTGCAGATCTCAATACCCACGACCTTGCCAGCGCCTGCTGACGCGCAGATGCCGATCGTGCCCGTGCCACAGCACACATCGTACAGAAGCGTGTCTGCGTCGGCGTTCGCGTGCTGGCGTACGAGCGAGTACAGGGCCTCCGCACCCTCTGTGTTGACCTGGAAGAAGGCGTTTGGCGACACGGAGAAGCGCTTGCCCATGAGGTGCTCTTCGATCGTCTTCTCGCCGAACAGGTGCACGAGCGGGTCGTTTTCGGACGCCGCGGACACTCCTGCGTATTCCTGGATGAACAGCGACGACACGCGGACGCCCTCGGCGATCTCAGTCTTCGTGAACGACTCGACCGTCAGATCGCGCACACGGGCCGTCTCCTCTGGAGAGAGATCCTTCGGGTTGACCTGGAGCACGACCATGAGCTGCTGCGTGCGCTCACTGTATCGCACCGTCAGCTGACGCCACACGCCCACCTGCGTCTTCACATCGTACACAGGCACGTTGCTCGTCTCCAGCAGTGTCTGCATGACCTCGCACACCTTCACCATGACAGGCGACACGTTCACGCAGTCGGTCGGCGGACTCACGATCACGGAACCGTCCCGGAACAGGCCCATGCGGAAGCCCACGCACGGCTTCTCGTTCGCGTCGAAGCCAATGCTGAACTCGCACTTGTTACGGTAGCCCACCGTGGTCGGAGACGCGTGGATCGAGTCCATCGGGCAGCACAAACCCTTGTGGCTCGCGAAGCCGGTGATCTTGTCGCCTTCAGTGTTCAGGTTCAACGCAACAGTCGATTCGACACCCACAGCGCCGTCCGGGTTGCTGTGAATGAGCTCGGCACCCGAGAGAAGGATGAGCTGGTGGTCGTGCGAGCACAAGCCCAAGACGGAGCCGTGCGGGATGTCCAGGGTCGTCCAGTCGAAGTCCTCGAAAACGAGCGCGTCGAGCGCATCAGCCGTGAGAGATGCACGACGCCACTGGTTCTTGGACTCTTCGACGCAGAATGCGTACAGGTAGCCATTGTGGATTGTGATGGATCGCACACCAGAGGTGGCGGCCAGTTCGGTCCACTTGCCGGTCGCGAAGCGGCCCATTCCTTCCTGCTTGAGCACCTTACCGCTGCTAGTGCAGCCGATCAGGAATCCACGGAGGGACGTGAGCGACACGAGTTCCTCGCCTGGGCCATCACACAGCTTGTCCCAGTACATGGCGTCTGGGCCCTGCTTCAAAACGAGCACGGTGTTGTTGCTGGTTGATGCGACAAGCTCGCTGCCGAACGACACAATGGCCACGACCTCAGGCGCGTCGACAATACGCTCCCACGGCGTGGAGGCGTCGCCTTCATGTGGACGAGAGAACAACACACCGTTAGCAACCACGTACAGCGAGCCGTGGCTCGTGAGCCACGTCGGAATGTACGTAGCGTGCTCGCGCTTGCCGCCAGCGTTGGTCTCTGGCTCGTCGTTGTCGTCCTCCGCGTCCTCGTCCTCGCCCTTGGCCGTCTTCTGCTTCTTGCGGTGGCGCTGCTGCTCCATGTTCACGCGCTTCTCCTTCTTGAAGTACTCCTTGCGCGTCTGGCGCACGATCTTGACCAGCACCTTCTTCATCTCGCTCTCCTTGCGCTCCAGTTGCTCCTCGTACGGCACGTCGGCCCACGGGGTCACGACCTCACGTGCGTGCTTAGGCGCCTCCTTGGTCGGCTCCACTTGCTCGTCGTCGCCATCCTTGTCGTCGGCGTCTTCCGCCTTCACGTTATCGCGCTTCTTGCCGTGGTTCTCGTCACGCGGACGCTTGTTGTTGTGCGGCTTGACCGACTTGCGCGGCAACGCCGTCTTCACGTCCATCTTGTCGCCGTTCCACTCGAGCTCCCTGAGCCGCGGGATGGCGGCGTCGCGCTCCTCCTGCGTGTGGAAGTGTACGAAGCCGAACGACAGCTGCCGCGACTTCTGCACCTTGCGGAACGTCACGCCCTGCGCGCGGAGGAACGTGTCCATGCTCTTGGCGTCCTTCCACTTGCCGTAGTTGAGCACGATCAGCTTGATGTCCTCGTCGTTCTCGCCGTTCACGAAGTGCTGAGCGGCCTCCTGGCCCGCGTCATTCACAGCGACATCCGCTGCCACGCCCGTGGGCGTCTCAATCTCCATGGGCGTCGCCGCCGCCGCCGTCTCCTGCTTCACGTCCGCCATTTCCGCCATTTCCGCCTATGGAGCTCTTCATATGCCACTTGATGGATGGAGGCGACGCCAATCACCCAATCACCCACGAGAGTCTCGCAATGGGGTATTGGGTTTCACACGGTGAACCTCTGTTAGATGATGCTCGCATACTATTCTAGAGGTCCCGCGAAGCACCAATTGAGCTCTTCGATTCAATGGAACAGTGCTGAAGCCAACGAAGCCATTGCCCAAACCAGCGCAGCAGCCGGCGACCACCGACGCCGCCACACCACACGCACGATCGGCGTCCCTGCAGCTTCCGGTACACACAATCGCAATGAGTGCTGACCTGCCCACACCCGTCGAGACCAGCAGCTCCGTGGCGTCCACTCTGCGTGGCGACACGCTGCTGGCGCCGACCGAAGTGCGCGCCGGCTTCGAGGTGTCGATCCACGGCTGCCCCAAGATCGTGCTGCGGGAGCTCATGCACGTTTTCCCGGCGCAGTTCGAGGGCAAGACCATCAAGACCGCCACCATGCTCGCAGTGGTCACGTGCCAGAAGTCGCTGATGGACCTCAGCCAGTTCGGAGTCGATGCCGACGCCGAGAAGGACCGACTGCTGGAGACGTTTGTCGAGTTTGCGCAGTTCGTCACGTCCAAGCTCATTGAGCAGCAGCACTGGGCAGACTTCATCGACCCGTGCTCGGGTCTTCCGGTGCGTTTTTTACTATTCTGTATGGATGGTTTTGTTTTCAATGTCGTAATCACCGTGGATCCCGTGGCTGACTGGCTCAGATGCTCACGCGACCATCCAACAAAGTGTACAGCGAGGTCGACGGCGTGGAGACGCTGCTGCGGTATCGCTGTCTCAGCGCCGGCTTCTGCAAGATCCTGCTGCATCCGGCGTGGGGTGCGGCCGTGTACCCGGCGTCTCTCTTCACAGACGCGCCGTTTGCAGCCGTGCGCGCGGCGGTCGACGCGTTTGCCGAGGCGCCTGAGAACGCAAAGGACGACGCGTCTACTTGATAAATGCATGTGGCTCCACTTGCGCTGCGAAATGCTCCGTAATAACTACGAGGCGTAGCCCACCGCTATTGCAACCGTTTGCTAGAGAAGCCTTGATCTCCTTGTGTCGTCGTCGGGCTGTGAGTGTCCAGTACTTACCTCTCCAAACCGATTTTTTTGTATCGTATATGAGGGGATTGGAGGGCTGGTTCGTTCAAAGAGCTGCATAGGGACAGGCGGCACCAAGCGGGACAATGGCGAGCGGCGGCTTCTTCCGCGTGCGTGGTGACTGTGGGCTAGTGATGGAGATGTATGATGTGGGGAGCTAACTCTTGGCTGCAGGGCACGAGCGTGGACCAGGACAGTCGGTACTTCAACCAGAACAAGAAGCTGCTGGCCAAGCTGTCGTTCCCGGCGTGCTTCGACCAGCGCGTGGACCTGGCCAAGGTCAAGCGCGAGGTCATCGGCCAGTGGATCGCGGAGCGCGTGACGCAGCTGCTGGGCTTCGAGGACGACATCGTCATCTCCATGATCATCAACCTGCTCGAGCCCAAAGTGGACGAGAGGCTGGATCCGCGCCAGCTGCAGCTTACGCTCACGGGCTTTCTGGAGAAGGACGCGCCGCTGTTCATGACGGAGCTGTGGGAGCTGCTGCTGAGCGCGCAGGCGCACCCCACGGGCATCCCGCCTGCGATCCTGGAGAAGAAGAAGCAGGAGATGGCCCAGGCCGCGCAGGGCAAGCAGCAGCTGCGAGGCGTGCTGGACCGCAAGCGCGACGACGCACGCGATGTGGGCAGCAACGGCAACCAGCCGCAGGGCTCCAAGACGTACGGACTCACTGCAGCGAAGCCGCCAAGGGAAAGCCACTACGGAGGTCGTGGTGGTGCTGGACGTGGGCCTGATGCTGACGCTGGTCCGAGAAGAGAGAGGGACCGCTCGGCGCCGCGACCGAGTCGACGCAGATCGCCCTCGCCCTCGCCTCCGCCTCGCGCCCATCGCCGCCATCGCTCGCCTTCTAGATCTGTCTCTGCCTCTCGCTCGCGTTCTCGATCGTCCAGTCGCTCGGTGTCGCGCTCTCGTGGTCGAGGGCGTGGCGGCCGTCGAGGACGCGAGTCGGAACCGCGTAGACGCTCACGATCCGACTCTCGTGGTCGGTCTCGCAAGCCACGCGCTCGTCGGTAGGTTTGCTGTGCGATCAGTGCATGAGAATTGGCTTCAGATACTGAGCGTCTCTCTGCTCTTTATACCCCAGGTCTCCATCTCCTGAGCGCCGCCCAAGCCGCAAGGACCGCGGCAGTCGTCGATCGTCCTCGCCTCGCAAGCAGCGCGACCGACGGTGAGTCTGTAGAACAGTGGTAGCTGTATCTTGCTGCTTATATTCACACCGCACGTGGTTGTTCTGTGGCTGTGACATTAGATCGCCGCCGCGCTCGCCGTCGCCTGATCAGTTTGGTCGCAATCGTCGCCGCACGTTGTCCACCTCCCGCAGTCGCTCCAACTCACGTGGCCGTCGCAGTCGATCGCGGAGCTAATCGAGTCTCGCAAGTCTCGCCACAGATCGAGAGGGGCACGTATCTGACCGGAGATACCTACTGGCACATTCATGAATGCTACTGATTTAGCCTTCCACAGGTCCCACCTCACGTTTTTAGCCGTGCTGTTCATTTTGGCAGAACGACCGTTAGGATCCCAATGACAATGCTTCGCCGACTGAAGGGTGGAGATGAGAAGCCGCTCGTCGTGAGCGGCAGTGGCGAGCCAGAGCTCGAGGAATTCCTGCGGAAGGAGGCTGAGGAGGCGGAGCAGCGCAAGCGCAAGCGCCGCAACAAGACCAAAGATGAGGACGGCCGTCTGTTCATGCAGTACACTTGGACGGAGCTGCGCAAGGCCGGCACGAGTGCACCAGTGCTGCGCCAGGTTGAAGGAGATTCGATCAACCACCGCATTCGTGTGTATCGGCGCACGATCTTCTTCCACATCCACGGTCGGCTGTCTTACCTCCTCAACGTGTGAGCAGAGGTGAGAGGGTTTCTCACTGTTGTGGTGGTTTCGTCGCCCACAGCCAAGCTAGAACACAACGCGTACTTGCTGCATCAGCTTCGCATCAACAACCAGGACCCCAACGGGAAAGATGTGAGGAAGGTTTGGTATAATACGGACAGTACGGTTTGGATGCTGATGAATCTGATGAATGTGGATGGGTGTGGTGGCTCCTAGGAGAAAGGCCGCACGGCACTGCATTACGCCTGTCGCCACGTGAGTGTGCCGGGTGCATGATCAGGGAATTTCTATACTGAACGTCTGTCCACACTCATGCTCGTAGGGCGCTGAGACTGCCGTGCGGACGCTCGTTCATGAAGAAGCGACGATCGACGATGCCGATGTTCGTGGCCATTGGATACTCGGTGGACGAATGTGCTCGAGATCTCACGAAGCTGTACCGTGAATATCAGCTGGACATGCGTTGGACGCCCCTGCACTACGCGGTCATGGGTGGCCACGACAGGATCGTCGACAAGCTGCTGGAGAAGGCCCCTGTCCGTCGCATCACCATCAATCGCAAGGACAAGCACGGCATGACGCCGCTCATGCTGGTCTGTGATTTGTCTCCTGACCGACCGATCCGACGAGTGTGGTGGTGGACATGCGACTGAATGCATGTTGTTGCCCCAGGCGTGCGGCGAGGATCATGCCGCGGTGGCGAAAATCCTCCTTCGTCGAAAGGCCTTCATCGACGAAACGGATGTGAGTTGTTGTTGGCGTCGCCTTTCCTAGTATGTGGACGAGTGCTTAAGTTCAGCTGACGTTTTCTCAGGACGATGGATGGACGGCTCTCCATTACGGTTCGTATACTTCACCTTTGCTTCCCCCCATCCAAGCCCACGCGTCTGATGGCTGATGTTGCGGTCGTAGCGGCGGTGAGCGACTCGGCCCTTGCCGCTGAAGTGCTCGTCCAGTTTGACTGCAACTTGAAGTCGCGCACATACAGCACGAACGAGACGGCTTTGGACATGGCGGAGCGGCTTCGCTCGCATCTCGTGGCGATTCTGCTGTACGAGGTCATGTATCGAAAACCCTGAGAAGAGAGGTGGCCTAGAGGACGTAAGGCGCTGCTGCGGTCGTGAAATACATGCTCTATATTAATTGTTTTGGGATTCGTGATTGCTTCTCGGGAAGGTCGCTGCGGGCTCACTTCCACACGTTTCGCACGAGCGACTGCACGATGATGGGCAGTGCCATCGCCAAAACGTCCAGCTCAGGGTCCAGCTTTCGCCCGACACCTTCCAGCACGGCAATGGAGATGACGATCGACGCGTACTTTCCCTCCAGCTTCACCTCGTGGCTGCAACACAGTTCCATCACTTCACGCAACAGCGCACCGACGTGCACTTTCTCCAGCCGCAGCTTCCAGGTCAATGCGTTCGAAACGATACGCTCCATGCCCTTGCAGAACGACTCCAGGTCTGTACACTTTTGGTCGTTTGAAGCGTCGGATCCTAGGTCGGCACGCTTGCTTCTCGTCACGATGAGTTCGCCGGCCTTGTATCCATTGTTCGTGGCGACAGCGTGGAAGAGCTCCACGAAGTTGCGGAGATCCTCCGGTTCCAGCTTGGTCACGATGCCCGCATCAATGGCAACGATCCCCCCTGCAATGGCTCCAGGCGCATTCCCTTGACGTCCTTCCCGGTTCTTGTGAGACTGCAGATCAAACAGCAAGTTGCCCGGATGCAGGTCTCCGTGGGCGAAGTTATCGAGGAAGACCATGCGCAAGTACGAGTCGAGCACGACACGGGCGACAGCACGACGGTCTTTCGCGTTCAGCTGTGATGCGAGATCGTTGAAGTGGACGCCGTTCTCATACGACTCGACCAGCACAGACTCGCTCGTATGCTCCATGTGCGGCTTGGGGAACCGAATGCCTCGTCGGTCGCGGAAGTGGTCACTGAACTTGACGAGGTTCTCGGCTTCAGCTCGAAGATTTAGCTGGCGCTTCATCAACAACGCGAATTCATCCACGCTCTCACGGCCGCTTAACAATCGCAGGCGTGGCAGGCGGTCCATGAGCCACACGGCCGCGCGCATGAGATCGAGATCCATCTCCACGAGATGCTTCACGTCTGGATGGATGACCTTCACGGCGACAACCTCGCCCGTGGCACGCAAGTTGCCTCGGTACACTTGTGCGATGCATCCCGAGCCGATGGGCTCGCGTTCCACGTCAAGCGTGTCTCTCCATTTCTTACCAAACGCCATTCGCAGGGCGTCTTCCGTGTTGCTCCAGGAATGCACGGGTGCGTGCTCGTGGAACAGCTCAAAGCGATCGCAGAACGACGCGGGGAACATGTCGCGACGCGTGCTGGCCCACTGCAGGAACTTCATCACGGCAGGCGACGAACGCTGCGCCGCCCACGTCGCGTACTGCCACCAGCGCTGCTCCACAGACGGCGCGACGCCCCGTGCGACCACGACGAACGGCGCCGTCGTCAGCAGTGGCGACGCAAGCCCCAGCAGTTTCAGGAAATGCAGCGCTGCACGCAGGCATTTACGGAAGCGACGCAGCCAGGATTCGCGCGTGCGACTCGAGAGCGAGACTTGGGCCTATCATGGACAGTAGTGACGCTTAGGAACTCATTCTGAGGCAGAGAAAGGCGGACAAAGAATCACTGGCCACGTACAGCAGAGGTGGCGAGGCAGCGCGGATACTCGCGCACCTGCGCGGCGCAGCGGCGGCGCCACAGCTCGGCGACACTGTGGCGGTGGTGCTCGCGACGCCGCTTGAGCGCCACGGCAGCCACTTGGGCCGGCACAAGCCGCCGCTGGTGCATGAGGAACGCGTCTATCGTGAGGCGTCGCGTCGCGTTGGTGGAGACGGCGCTGCTGGCCACGAGCGGCGCGCGGCGGCGCAGTAGCAGAGCGGAGGCCGACAGCATATAGGCGCGCGTACGATTTCGATCACTGAAGTTCGGCGGCGTGGCCCAAGAGAGCAGTCCCAGTGAGCCAACCCGATACACGACACGCACTTCTCGTCAAGCAGCTCCGAGAGGCAGAGGTGGGACGCCTGTTTCAGGTTTCTGCCAATTAGGCGACGACCAAGATTTCATCCAATGATTTATCGAAAAGATTAATTACGCCCAATCAGCGATGGGTGGAGAATGTGTGACGGAAATTATCGGATTGTCTCTCTGTGACGTGTGAGATGCAGGCGTCGCAAGATTCTCGAGTGGCATCGAATGATGAATACTGTATTCCCGTGGGGTCCGATTCATGAATCGTAATCGCGAGGCCGGATACCTGTCTGGCCATGTGCCAAGCCTGTCAGTCGATTGTAAAAATCGGCCAGCAGCCCGCAGCGCCTGATGCGAGTCGTACAGCCCGCTACGACAGTCGTAGCGGGCTGTGCATGCTCCGTGTCCCTCCCCTCCATCATTCCTCTCAGGTCTCGTCGTCCACAGAGCAATGGAGTGCAGAGAGATTCTCCCACTCCCACTCTCATCCGAGAGTCGTCGCGTCCAGGCCAGTGCTTCCAGTTCGTCTCCATTCGCTGCCCGTGGCTGTTGCGTTCTTCAAGTTGCGGTTGCGTGAAGGTTGCGTGAATGTCGCTTGAAGTGGAAACCAGATGACGCACACAGTGTATAGGGGATTCAAGGAGGGTTTCATCCAATCATATTGCTGTATTTGACTGCGCTTTCACCCAATCGGAGCTCCTCATTGGTGATGCGTAGCTCCTCAAGTAGCCAACCAGGGCGTTTCGCGATTCGTTTGCAGGCGGAGCACGCGACGGACGGACGGCGCCAACGCCCACGTGTGCGCCGCACAGTGCGGTGGGTGGCGCCGACACAATCCATTTCCCCATTAGCGGTCTTCCTCTCACTCCTCCCTTCCCATCAACATGAGCGCCGCCAGCAACTACACCGACGAGCACCGCGGCTTCGGCACCAAGGCCATCCACGCCGGCCAGGACCCCGACCCGTACACTGGCGCTGTTGCTGTGCCCATCAGCCTCGCCTCCACCTTCGCGCAGGCCTCGCC